>JASAND010009986.1:0-24313 GCA_030248195.1 Trissonchulus latispiculum
GAACCAATTTTAGCCTATTATCAAAAGCAAAATTTTATTAAAATTTTCAAAAATTTTACCAAACTTCTTTAAAACTTTTGGAAAAACTGCGATTCTCTTATAACCAGAATATGATTTATTCAAAAATTTTCGCCTGCGGCGCTATTGCATTACTTAGAATGTTTCGAATTTGTAATAATAATGTCTATTGTATTGTTGTTATGAATATTACTATATTATAAAACAAAAATAATACTTAATAACTCAGATTAGATAGCACAAGAGTCTTGTGACAAGACCGCCGAAACTTTTAAATTTAAGTAGTGGTAAAGATACCTAATGCTGAATTGAAATTATTGAAGCCTTACCGTCGACCTATGCTATTTCAAAATTATAGAGTGCGCTGTTGTATAATCAAATGTCAGTTTTAGCTTAAATTTAATCTTTTTAATTGTTTAAATCGAGACTGGACTTTAAATATGGACTACGTAAGTTTATTGCTCTCTGTTTAGTAATTAATCCAGTGCGCAGATCAACAGAATTATTAAAAAATTATGGATGGAACAAATAGCAATGGTTTTTAAAAATCTTTTGAAGAAACGTCATTTAAAATTTAAAAATCCTGATGAAGCTAGCCGAAAGGAAGAAATTTCGTTTAATTCAAGTTGGAGAAATTGTGCATTTCGACTTTCTTTGAAACTTGTGAAAAATACTTTTGGCTTATAATGCTTAATGCATGAAAATTTGTATATATATTTCAACCATTTGCATTTTAATCAGAAAACTCCAATAACAAAGTAAGTATCCTGAGATGTAATAACAAGCTAAGGAATTAAAAGCCGATGTTCTAAACAAGTCCAATTTTGTATAGCTGATGTTATCTAAGTTTATAACCAGATTAGATTTTACAATACGGAATTTGTACAAGAACAGTACTTTTCAGAAAAATTTTAATTTTGTCTGAAGTATATACACAGAGAATAAAAGTAAACTAAAATGGTAATAAATTTATATCTTTTGTTTTCTAAAAATGTAAATGTCATCGTTATTTTTTATTTTGGGTTTTGAAAATGCTGCAACTTTTCCTAGCGCTCTAGTAAAGTTAAATGAACTTTTTGATTATGACTAGAAATTATCAGACAAGCCAGATAAAAACTAAACATGTTTCTGACTTATTTTGCCGAAAGCTGTAAGCGCAGCTTCTGGTGCTCGCAAAAATTTCGTATAATCAGTTTCTATCTACTTATTTAGCTTAATTGAAAATTCAGCTAAACTACGTATTACTTATTTAGCTTAATTGAATATTCAGCTTAACTACTTAAGAAATTAAATTTTATTTGCCAGTAAATCTTTAAAAGTCAACTTGCATTCGATTAAATTATTCATCGAAATTCGTATATAGAATGTAAAAATATAGATGCTGCTTATTCATCGAAAATGTGCTCGAATAATATAACTATAGCATATTCATACCGTGTATAATTCATTTTAAATTTTAATTTTAAAGCTATAATGTAATGTAGTAACGTTTAACTATGCTATAAGACAAAAATGTCTTAATAAATTGCAAATTTCATGTTCCTGCATTGAAATAACTATATAAAATATAATTCAAACGTTATTACAATGTTCTAGTAACTACAAAAAAGCGAAAAATTGTGCAAAAATTGTCCAAAACGTCAGAAAAATATTCTATTTTTGTAGTGTTAAAGAGCTGGTTCCGGTTCCGGTTCCGGTTCCGGTTTTTTAAAGCCAGTTCCGGTTCCGGTTCCGGTTTTTTGGAGTTCCGGTCGATCCCTACTGTGGAGTGCTGTGGTGGGGTGGGGTGGGGACTTAGGCGATTTTCGGTCAAAAATGAAATTTTTCAAAAGTGGTCAAGTTTGGTATCAAATGAAAGCCCTTCGCGAGGCGATCAGCTTTTGTCAATATATATACCACCCAGTAAGTGGTTCCATCGGGAGGGGTCCCATCCCATCCGTTTGGGAGGGGTCCCATCGTGTGTTGTCAAGCGTGAAACGCGAAAAATTGTCAACCCCTAAAATGAATGCGCCCAAGATCGTTTCATTACATAGCTGGAGGTTATTGAACAAAGTTGAAACAGTTCCTGGTTCAAGCAGATAGCTGGAAGGCTGATATTTTGCATGCAAATCTTATTGGGCATGGGGAATTCACTGGTGGGATTTCTGATTGCTGCTGCCACAGTTATGGCAGCGTTCCCAAAAACTAGACAGAGGACAAGTAGGAAAAATGCTCCTTGCAGTCGCATGAAAAAGTTAATATGAGCTATGATGGTCAACATTTAAATATGTCAAGGACAAGACTTAAAATGTTTAATATGAGCCAGCATCTAAATAAGTAGAGGACAAGATGTAAACGGCTAACATGAGCCGCTACGTTTCTCTTGGGCTCATATTGACGCGAGTCATGGTGATCACAGGAAACTACGCAGCTGTTTCAATCTTATCGGTTTACATACCTAGACTTAACATCGTTGAGATTTAGTTTTATTTATTTAAGGTTTATTTAGGTTTATAATTGGGTTCCAAAGTCTGCTGCTGAGGGATAGGACTGTCCTGAATATGTGCTGGCTGACTGCTGAACCACCATAACGTATATATATATATATATATACACACACATATGTATAATATTCTAATCTAACCAACATCTTGCTTTTTTGATTACGGATAGGTTAGCAGTGAATTAGTGTTCGCAATTTTGGCTGGACTGTAAGCAATCTGCGCTCCCACGGGGAGATTGGCGTCTCAAGGCCTGTTCTTTTAATACAGTTTTTCATTTTTGCTCTAAGATCACAGTGTTTCCTTATTTGGACTTTGCAATAAGGCGTGCAAGCTGTAGGAGGCTTAGGTATCATGCAGATAGGAAGTGTAATTTAGGAGCTGGATATACTTTGTCGACGAAAAGTAGCGTAGAACGAGCGTCAATATGAGCCCAAGAGAAACGTAGCGGCTCATGTTAGCCGTTTACATCTTGTCCTCTACTTATTTAGATGCTGGCTCATATTAAACATTTTAAGTCTTGTCCTTGACATATTTAAATGTTGACCATCATAGCTCATATTTACTTTTTCATGCGACTGCAAGGAGCATTTTTCCTACTTGTATTATGTAGGGGCGCGATAGCGCCCCTACATAATATGGGTATAAAGGCGTCTGCGCGGCCCCCTGGAGACCGTGTTGGCCTGGTGCCAGCTAATTAGAGGTCCGGGAGTGGTAAAAAGGTTACCATCGTAAACAACTCGAGTAGTACTACAAGTACCACCATACTTTTGGTTCGAATTCGAAACTTCGAATTTTTGCACTAGGCGATAGTTACCGTGCGTTTGTTTTTTTTTCTCGGTGAATAACGCTTATTGGAAATGCATTTTACGGCTAAGTGTTGGAACGATGTGGGCATTTTGGCACCATACTACTATTATATGTTGGTAGACAGGATCCCCCCATGCTACCTTTTTTTGGTCATTTTGGCACCTGGCCAATTTTGGCTCTGTGCCAAGGTCCCAAAGTCGGACTTTCGCTATTTTTCGCAAATTTTGGTCACACTTTTCTAGAACTGGGTAGAAGCTGGAGAGGTCTAGTATCTTTTGTTGAAAACTACCAGTAGGGGTGCATAAAGTAACGAGGGGGATTTTTTAATTTTGCTCCCTAGCTTTCAGGAGATGGGCCCAAACTTTGCATTTTTTTGGCCTGTTTGGGCGAAAAGTTTCTAAGTCCCACTTTTACTAGAAATGGCCTAAAAAGTCACTAAAAATGGCGTTTTTCGGCCTCGGGGTGGTCCCCATATATAGTAAATCGGGGTCGCTGAAAACGATGAGCATACTGCTGAGGTCGGTGGATGTGACCCCTGACCCACAGCGCCCACCCACAGTGGGTCCGGTGTGGGTCAAAAATGAAAATCTTCAAAAGTGGTCAAGTTTGGTATCAAATGAAAGCCCTTGGCGAGGCGATCAACTTTTGTCATTATGCCACCCACAAAAAGTGGCCCCACCGAGCTGTGGGTGGGTGCCCCACCCACAGTGGGTCCGGTGTGGGTCAAAAATGAAAGTCTTCAAAAGTGGTCAAGTTTGGTGTCAAATGAAAGCCCTTGGCGAGGCGATCAACTTTTGTCATTATGCCACCCACAAAAAGTGGCCCCATCGACCTGTGGGTGGGTGCCCCACCCACAGTGGGTCCGGTGTGGGTCAAAAATGAAAGTCTTCAAAAGTGGTCAAGTTTGGTATCAAATGAAAGCCCTTGGCGAGGCGATCAACTTTTGTCATTATGCCACCCACAAAAAGTGGCCCCATCGACCTGTGGGTGGGTGCCCCACCCACAGTGGGTCCGGTGTGGGTCAAAAATGAAAGTCTTCAAAAGTGGTCAAGTTTGGTATCAAATGAAAGCCCTTGGCGAGGCGATCAACTTTTGTCATTATGCCACCCACAAAAAGTGGCCCCACCGACCTGGGGGTGGGTGCCCCACCCACAGTGGTCCGGTGTGGGTCAAAAATGAAAGTCTTCAAAAGTGTTCAAGTTTGGTGTCAAATGAAAGCCCTTGGCGAGGCGATCAACTTTTGTCATTATGCCACCCACAAAAAGTGGCCCCATCGACCTGTGGGTGGGTGCCCCACCCACAGTGGGTCCGGTGTGGGTCAAAAATGAAAGTCTTCAAAAGTGGTCAAGTTTGGTATCAAATGAAAGCCCTTGGCGAGGCGATCAACTTTTGTCATTATGCCACCCACAAAAAGTGGCCCCACCGACCTGTGGGTGGGTGCCCCACCCACAGTGGGTCCGGTGTGGGTCAAAAATGAAAGTATTCAAAAGTGGTCAAGTTTGGTGTCAAATGAAAGCCCTTGGCGAGGCGATCAACTTTTATCATTATATATACCACATCCAAAAAGTGGCCCCACCGACCTGTGGGTGGGTGCTCCTCCCACAGTGGGTCCGGTGTGGGTCAATAATGAAAGTCTTCAAAAGTGGTCATGTTTGGTATCTAATGAAAGGAACTGGGCGAGGCGATCAACTTTTGTCATTATGCCACCCACAAAAAGTGGCCCCACCGGCCTGAGGGTGGGTGCCCCACCCACAGTGGGTCCGGTGTGGGTCAAAAATGAAAGTCTTTAAAAGCGGTCATGTTTGGTATCTAATGAAAGCCCTTGGTGAGGCGATCAACTTTTGTCATTATACCACCCACAGAAAATGGCCCCAGCGGCCTGCGTTTTGATCGGGAGCATATATAGTAAAACGCTCGACTACGCTCGTTTCAATGGGCATATCGCTGAAACCGACGGAAGTGACCACTGGTCACTACAGCCTTATTGGGCCTATTGACCGCTGGTCAAACGGCCCAAAACTGCGTTTTTCGGCGTTTTGGTAGGGGGCATATATAGTAAATCGACTACGCTCGTTTCAATGGGCATATTGCCGAAATTGAGGGAAGCATGCGACCTGTGGTCACTACGGTTTATGGGGCCTATTGACCAGTGGTCGAACCCCCTAAAACAGCGTTTTGCGGCGTTTTGGTTGGGGCATATATAGTAAATCCACTACGCTCGTTTCAGTGGCATATTGCCGAAATCGAGGGAGTGACCAATGGTCACTACGGTCTATGGGGCCTATTGACCAGTGGTCAAACCCCTTAAAACAGCGTTTTTCGGCGTTTTGTTGGGGGCATATATTGTAAATCGACTATGCTCGTTGAGCATGGCACTGTTCAAGCTCCTTGTATCCATTACCGCATTGCTGGAAAGGGATCCTTTAAAATGACAGAAGGACAAGAAATAAAAATGCTCCTCTGGAGCATGAAAAAGTAATATGGGTGATGGTGAGGTTGCAAAATCAAGAGAGGACTAGTCTTTAAAATGCTTAATATGGGGCTAGGTTAAAAAATAGAAGAGGACTAGGTTGTGAGCGAATTAATATGGGCACAGCTTCGCCGAACAACCCATATTCGCGGGATTTCACGTTTCGTCTTAGCTTAGAGCTATCAATGTCAGTCAATAAAAAATTTAAGCAGTTGAATACTCATCGAATATAGCTGTTTGCATGTACTGTTAGACTAGCTGCTAGGAATATATACGTAAATTATCATATTTTGTTGTGTTGAATACCGCAGGCTCTAACTCTAGGAGAGGTCTAAGGATATGATGAAAGCTATGGTCCAAGTCAGGAGGAAATAAAGATCGTGGGGTCCAATTCGAATATAAGTTTTCCGTAGAAATGGATAAGTAAAATGGCGGTTAGTATGAAGCACTTCGAAGAAAACGTTTGCTAAAATAAAAGTTCGAATAAAGCTCGAGAATACCGTAGCTGTGGGTTATTTATAACTATACACCAAATGTATCGTGGATATGCATAATAATTTACATTTACAAACCGCGAATATGGGTTGTTCGGCGAAGCTGTGCCCATATTAATTCGCTCACAACCTAGTCCTCTTCTATTTTTTAACCTAGCCCCATATTAAGCATTTTAAAGACTAGTCCTCTCTTGATTTTGCAACCTCACCATCACCCATATTACTTTTTCATGCTCCAGAGGAGCATTTTTATTTCTTGTATAAGTATATATAAAAGAAAAGGTTAAAATTTGAAGGGTATCCAGCATTATTTAGCAATTTAATCGACTGTTTAATTTAAGTAAATTACCCAGTAACATTTATAAAATGAAAATGCGGATGCTAATTCCTAAATAGCAATGTTAATATACGAAACATGATCAAGAAACACAAAAAATTTCAAACTAAACATTTCAGTTATTATTCTTTAGTAAAATGTCGCAAAAATAATCGGGACAGGCCGGAAACTCGGCCCGTGGCCCGGCCCGGCCCGTGAGCTTCGGCCCGCAGCCCGGCCCGGCCCGTGAACTTTGGCCGTCGGCCCGCTCGGCCCGGCCCGCGGGCCGTAATGCAGGCCTCTAGTATATACTACGTATCTTTTCTTATAGCACCTGCTGTATTTCTACATTGCTTATTGCGGCGTACGTTGACTATGTCGAAATCTGTGGTTGAGTCCGGAGACATTCAAGAAGGCATTGAAGGTGATTAAGCTGTCGTCTTTATGTCCGTAGATCTACAATAAGGGGAGGACTGGGATAGGGTACACTTGTATTTATACTTGATCCTCCGTTTTCATCAGTGCTTCAGTCACCTTGGCTTTTTCCTACAGGGGCGGGGGGTGGGGGCCTCCCAGAAATTCGCCCCCCCAGACTTGGGTCGCCCCTCCCCCACATTTTGGGCTCCCCCCACTATAAGGTGCCCAGAAAATGTCACATCTTAAGGATTTTTGGTCAAAGTTTTCAAAATTTTTACGCCGGAATTTCTATGTAAAATATCGTCTGTCTATTTTGGTACTAAAACTTGATTTTTGAGCACGTTCGAGCTTAGTTGTTGCAGTATATGTAGAAAACACGTAATTGTTTTACGGTATTTTTAGCATTTTTAGCCCATTTTATTTCTCCCACTTTTGGTCTCTCCTCTGTTTTTTATTTGCTCAAAAAAGTGCGCAATGACACACGTTTTTCTGAAATGAGCAAAAAATTTTGGACTTGTGCGCACGTAAGCGCACTGTCTCCCAGAGACAGATGAAATTGATCACTGAAAACGCTCACAAAAATTCCTCGTGAATTTCAATTTTACAAATTTTCAATTTTCAATTTTTTTGTTAACGGTTTCACAATTAAATCACCCGTTAACAAAAAAGTCAGTGGCGGATCGGATCCCAGAGAGCAGCTAGCAACGTTTTCTCATCAGTTTTGGATAGATCGCACTAAATAACGTATTTTAGAACCCAAAATCGCGAACGTAGTGTTCCAACTAGGGCAACTGACCCTGCCGAAGTCTTAGTGGTCACTGATGGCGCCCAGCAGCGTCCAGGATGAAGTCTGGTGGCTCTAAAATGCCGTTTTAAAGGCTAAAATGTTGTTTTTCGTGTTTGTGAGTGATTTTAACTTGACGGGCGTTTTGGCACTTGGGAGAGACTTCATACGTATGTTGGTGGGATATGACCCACGGTCACGTGACCCCTGCCGGATCTTTTCGGACCCTCCAGCCTGGAGGCTCCAGGTACCAACTGGACAGTCCGACATTGATAAAAACTTGTCCTAGGAGGTTTTCTCGTGCGTATAATCTATCATTATATAGTTTTTGGTAACTCTAGTCTACTACTGACTTCCGGAATCACGTTTACCTGTCGGACGGTTCAAGCCCGGCTGGTAACCAGGTTGGTCAGGCAACCTCAAAAACAACGGCTATAAGGGTTTTTGAGGTCGCTGAGCTACAGAATGTAGTATTGCTGTAGAATTTGGCATTAGGTTTGCTCTGTTCTCACTTCAGTATGTATGTATGTATGTATCTATAGCGCACAGTCAGGACATCTCATGCCCGATATGGGTTGCCTACGATTCTCCCTTAGTAAATATATAGCAGCCGAAATTGGAACTTCGGTCGTGAACGTTTTTGAGGCCACTTTTGGGTACCCTCACTCAAAGGTCTGCCCTGAACGCATGACGAGGGCCTAGGAGTTCAAACTCACAAGCTGTAATGTAATGTAATGTGTGGCTATCACCATGCGCAAAATTGGGTCTCTGCGACTTTCCTGTGAGTCAGGGTGGAGGTGATTTTTTGTTAACTTTGCTTTATCATCAGAAATTTTTGATTTTTTGTAGATTCCTCATCATCATCAGCAGCAGCAGCCAAGCGTTTGAAGCTGGACACTGACGACAGTGGCGGAGAATCTGGCAGTGGTGGCGACGGGATGGCCACTCCGAACGGGGAACTGCTGAAGGTGGTTGATAGTTTGGATGAGGACGAAGGACTGGAGCCGGAGCCGGGAGACCACCGAGAGTCCAACGGAGGGGGCGAGAATGAGGGAGGCGAGGAGCAGTCTTCAGACGCGGCGGCTGCTGCTGCGGGGGAAGAGGTGGAAGAAGGCGGGAACAGTATTGCGGATCAGTTGGCGGATGTGAAGCAACGATTTGCCGAGGTGAGCGACCGTATTGAGGCTCACATCAAGACAGTGCCGAAAACCCTGAAGGCTCACTTCCAGCGGCTGGGCGCAGAGGTGATGGAACTGGGCGACTGTGTCGGCACCCTGTGCGCGGTACTGGAACAGCAGCATGCTCAGCTGCAAACGCTGGGCGGAATGGCCGATCGGGTGATCGAACTGGAGACGGCCTTTGCTGCACTGGCTGACGGGCTGACCTCTTCCGCTACACCGTCGGGGGAACCAGAGGCTCCCACTTCTTCCTCCTCAGGGAAACGGTCCAGTCCTCGGGATAGCCGATCTGATCGGGATCGAGATCGCTCTCGCTCTGATCGCGGAGATCATAGTCGTCGATCGACCAGCAGTGGTCTGAAACGGCCGCGGTCCAGCAGTCGCGGTCCGGCTACGGCCGCAGCATCTCCCCCAGATCTGGGCAACAAGGAGCTCCCACCGCTGGTATCGGAACTGTGCACTACGGCTCTGGCTGCGGGTAAAAGCCCCAAGGATTTTGTCATCCCCGTTCTGGGTGAAGAAGACATCCTGTCGCCGCTCTATCCGGAACCGATTCAGATCGGCTCCCTGACCTTCCAAGGCCTGGAGCAGGCCTATCACTACATCAAGTGTCAGGCGCAGGAGGAGCCGGAACGGGCCGCCGAACTGAAGCTGCTCTGTTCGCCGACTGAGTTTCGCCGAGTCGGCAGCCGTCTGGTGGAATCGGCGGCCTTCGAGCCCCTGATCGATGATGTCTGGCGCAGTCTGCTGCAGCTAAAGGTGGCCCAGTGTCCGGCCTTTGCCGAGAAACTGAAGGCCAAAGGTCGCGATGTCCTCTACGCCGTGGTGACGGCCAACATGACCCTAGGAACGGGCTGCAGCGTTTCCTTTACGCTGGCCAACTGGCCGGGTAAATGGTCCGGCGACAACAAACTGGGCGCCCTGATCACGGAAACGGCCCGGGCCCTGATTGATGGACAGTTACCGGCGGCCCAGACTCCGATGGATCTGAGCAAATACTGCACCTGTGAGGGCGGCGTGGACGCCCGGCGACCGATGTTGGTGCTGAGCGATGAACGACTGAAACAGGTGCAGGCTTTCGGCAGCACCCGGCTGATCTGTAAGACGGGCCTTCAGCTGACCAACGAGAAGGAACCGGAGAAATCGATGCTGAAACTGTTGCAGGATCAGCCGCTGGCTGACTATGAGGTCATCCTGCTGATCCTAGGCTGGAACGTGGTCAGCATGGGCCCGGATTCGATTGAAAAAGACCTGAAACTGATTTGTGACTATGTTCTGGCTGAGGCCAGTACGGCAAAGAAACTGCTGGTAACCACCCTGACTCCGCTGTTCAGTAAGGATGGGAGTGCGGCCCAGTTTGCCAACTATGCCATCCGGAAGGCCCTGGAAGGTCTGGACCGGCTGGAGCTGGTGAACATTTTTGATGTTCTGGACGTTCGTGAGTACTTCAAGGCCAACGGTGTGGATCTGACCGATAAGGGAGTGGACCGGCTGCGTAAGCATATTTTGGAGAAGGCGCCCTACCTGAGCCTGAGCCTACCGCCCCCACCGAAACCGACGTCTGCTACTCCTGCCGGCAAACCGACCGCTTCCGGCAGCAGCGCTTCATCCGCCTCTGCTGGTGGTACTGTGGTCTATCGGACCAGCAGCCGATCGTCTCCGGTCCGACGGGCCTCCTTTTCGCCGGTTTCCCGGCCATTTCGTGGAGGCTTTAGAGGCGGGTTTTCTACCAGAGGTGGAGGTGGGCCGGCGCCCCGGTTCCGGTATTCGCCTCAGGGTTCCGGCGATCGTCCCTACGGTTCCTATGACTACCCGCCGCGCCGGGAGCCTCGTGGCCCAGATGTGGTCATTGTTCATCGTGGTGTTGGCGGGCCTCGCAATGTCTCTCCCTGGGCGGCCCCTCAAATGGATCGACGTCCCAGAGACTATTCCTCCTCCTCTTCTGGTGGATATTTTCATCGTCGTTAGTAGTCCCCCTTCCGTTCCACCTGAATGACTGGGGTAAGAGTCTGCACAGTTTTGAATTTCATTTGTACGTTTTATAACACTGCTGGACTTGGTTTCGACTTCTTGTTTTTGTTGGTTTGTTGGTTACAATTTTTGCACAAGAAAGGAATTCTTACACGTATATATACTTACGTACGTATACTGGCTTTTTCCTACAGGGGGGGGGGGGTGTTGGCCCCCCCAGAAATTCGTCCCCCCCCAGACTTGGGTCGCCCCCCAGAATCCCCCCCAGGATTCGGGCCTTCCCCCCCCAGAACCCCCCCCCCACCCTGAAGTGCCCGGAAAAATAGGGTTTTGAGGGTAAATTTTGAAAAATTTTTCCGCTTCGCCGGATTTTTATTTTTGCTTTTTTAGCTATTTTAGCTTATTTAGTTAAAAATAGTCTATTTTTAGCTCGCAGCAAAAAATAGCTTTTTTAGATATTTTTCTAAAAATTTTCTTCCCCCTAAAATCCGAGCCCCCCCAGACCCCAGAAATTTTTGCCTAGGAAAAAGCCAGGTATATACTTTTTAAAGTGTTTATATATTGCTATGCTTTGTTTTTTGCTGATGTTCAGTTTTTCTGTACGCGGCTTTTGTTTTTGTATTCTCAGTTTTTGTTGACGTAGCTAAGTGCTTCTGATTTCTTCATGTTACGGTACATCTGTTTTTAACTGAAAATACCTATTTCCTTTATCGGAATGTTGCGTAGTTATGATTTTGCTGTTGCATTGTGCGTGGTTTTAAGACCAGTAGCGCCTGGTCCTTTCTTAGTTGGAAGTTCAGGGTAGGGTGGCTGCGTTTACCTATATAATTCTTTTCCGGCACGGTGACATGTTATGCTGTTAGAGATTGACAGATTTTAATACCATGGGCAGTTGGTTTTTTGCTGATATGTATAGTTTAACAGGGATTTTTGTCTTAAATTAAAATTAAGCACAAAATTGCTTGATAAATTTTCATTTTTAAAAATTCTGAAATTTATTTCCCAGAAATGTTTTCCTGAAAATGCACTTGTACCTATTTAATTGTTATGCGGTATTATACTCTGGGCTTATTCTAGGGTATTTTTCTTGGGGGAGGGCGCTTTGGGGGGGCCTGCCCCACCCCCTCCAGTAGAATAAGCCCAGTAAAAAGGACGTATATTACGTAATATAGTCTTAGTTGTTTTTGTTCTTTTTGTTATGCGTTGGTGATGTGCATTTATTTATGTTACTCTGTATTTTTCTTTATAGCCCGTTTATTTCGTTAAAGCTAACTTTCTAGCTGGCGGTACCTGGCTTGTAGGATTTTGGAATATGGCGGCATGATAAGGTATAAGTACGAACACCTAAATCAAGCGTTTCGAGAAAAATTATAACATTTAGCTGAGATGTAAAAGTGACTTTATTGTTTATCTCAAAATCAGCAAAAAATCAGCATAAATTGTATATATACGTGCTGTATGTCCAGTTAAAAATATAGAAAAGTTTTGACTCTCAGAACTCAACTCAACTATATAATTCAGACATTTAAACACTGCGCAAAGAAATTCTGAGACCGAAAGAGGACACCTCCTTTCCGGGCAACCCGGGACTTTTTTGTGGTTCGTTTTAATGGACGCTTGCATAACCGGGTACGACTCTGAAGGCTGAATTCATTTCTCAACGCATCTGTTTCAAACTCTCAGGACTAGTAGCTGCTGCTAAATATATACTTGTTATATGCGAAGTTGAAAAAAATCGAGTGCATAGCGTGGGACTTACACAAAGGGGATATACAGTTAAAACGATACCTCTCACTAACCACTGAAAACATAGCTCGGATTTTTCATAAGTGTATAAATAAACCTATTGCTGCAGGGCTCTTTCCGGTTTTTGATTTTGACAATTTTTATTTTTTATAAATTTTCAGTTTTAATTTTAGAAATCAATATTCCACGAAATTTATGCCTTACACAAAGAATAGAAAAATGCCACTTGTGTACCTCTCCAGAGCACGAGGATGGAAATTTTGAACAAGTTTGGATAATGGAAAATTTCGCACTAATGGCTTCTGTTTTGCTCGTTTAGTATATGTCTTTTAATAAGACTTGGGTTTTGTTAGAATATACAATCAACACAGAAGCAAACTTTAAAACCTTATTTTTGGTTTTCTGGGCGTTCTATCGGTTATTTTTTGTTTTCCCTGGTTATATACTTATTGTTGTTATGTGTTGACATCTTTTATTGTTTTCTTGCTTGCTTGACTGTTTTGTTTTTGTTGTTGTTTTTTTCATCGCGACTGTGTTTTGTGTTGTTGGATATTATATACGTATGTACAAAAAGCGGCAACCAGGCGCGTAGTCAACCCAGAAACATCTAGGGGTAAACTCTCATTTTTCTAAAGCGGTTCGCCCCTTGAGCTCGAATTTAGGCTTCAATGCCGTATTATATAGACTTATTAGTACTGTTTTGGCATACTAGTGCCGAATTCCCTATTTGGTATAGTTCCGCCCGTTTATTCGTCGTTTTAAGCATGGCAATATGCTAGCGAACGTGCCTTAGTTCTTTTCGATTTGTCAAAGCAAGTTCTGTAAAAAGTTTCCCAGAAGACAGACATGCGTTAGATGAATTAAACCCCCAAAACATATTTTGCACCCCCTCACATTTTTCTGGCTACGCTGGTATGCTGCAATAGATGTGTATGCGTGTACGTACGTCATGGCTACGGTACGTATATATATTATTATGTAAACTTTGTGGGCTTCATTCAAAATGGTTACCAGGGAATGGAGCTGTAAATGGATTATTAGATTTTTGGTTTTTGGATTATTAGAATGGTTTTTAGATTTTTAGATTACAAGAAAGAGCAAAATTAAATTGAAAAGGATCTGTGCTTCAGATTTGTTGACCTTGCTATTGGCGCCGCCATAACGCTGGCTTTTTAGACCATTTTATGTGGGGAGGGGGGGCGGTTCGTGAGGGCCCATCTACTTTAGTTTTCTAAATTTTGACCTTTGTGTGTGTAGAAACTGCCAAAATTTGTTAAAACGGCATAGTTTAGATGTTTGTAAGCTAAAATGGGGGAAAGCGCCCTGCCTTAAAGGCACCCTGCCCCAGTAACATTAATTCAAGACTATTTAGGAGGGAGGGGAGGGCAAGCACGATCACTCGACCGCTTAATTTTCTTTACCCAGTGTTAGATCTGTCTGTAGACGTTTATACATGTGTTTGCGTACGTACGTACAGTCCTTCAGAAAAAACCATTTTGTTTTTGGCGTCTCTGATCTGTGTATTTGTAACTTTTTAGGCTGGGTGGTGGGGATTGGCGTCTGGGGCTTTGCCATAAAGTTATTTGAAGTTTTGCTGCACACTATCCTTAGCTTTAGCTTTTGGAAAGTCTTCTGAACTTATGTCTGATGGCTGATATTGTGTAGTACCATATCGCACAGAGATTATAATTGCAACATGTGCCCTTTTTTATCTGGTAGCATCAGAGGACTAAACATTAGTTTTTCCAGTTGGAGAATTGTATGGAGCCCACCCCTTATGTTGAGCTATTATATATTGCATCCTACATATGAGCGAAGAATACGACATTAAAACTTTTTGACACACATTAATAGCTGAAGAATGTGGAAGCCTGTATACAGAACCGGCCTGTTTTAGAACATTTTGGGTCGATTTTCTGAACGGAGTATATACATCATTAATGATCTGATTGATTAGTTTGTACTAATTCTACTAACCAAACTGAAACCTAGGAATGACCAAGCCAGATCCTAGAAAATTTTGTGAAACGTTGAGCAATAACCAGCCGTTGATAGCAAAGACTACACTATATTCTGTGTAATTCATGTATTCTCGCTTTTTGAACTATATGCTGGACTGGACAGGTTCCTATTGTACTACCTTTCCATAGAACTGACAGAATTTTATTGTCTGGGGGAACATTTCGGATTTGAATTGAACAGAATTGGAATTGTAGTTGTCATGGACTTGTGAGAAAATTTTTTATTGTGGGTTTTGTCTTACAATAATCTGGTTTTAGTGTATTAAAGAGAAAGAGAGAGGAAAAAGAAAAAAAAAGGGAAAGAGAAGAAAGAGGGGGAAGAATCATGTATTCTCGCTTTTTGAACTATATGCGGGGGGGGGAGATACTTCTTGTGTTCTCTTCTAGAGATGGTAGGATTTTTTGGTGGGGGGATTGGTTGGTGGATGGATGGATGGTAGTGGTGTGTTGGGGGGTGATATATTATTGTAGTGTTGTGTCTTGTATATTAATCCTGTTTTTCGTGTTTTTTGTGTTTTTGTTGTAGTTTTGTTTGTTGTATTTGGCGTTGGGGGGTGTTGGGGGGATGCAGAGCATGGGGAGCTCGGAGAGCCCCCCATAATATGAGCTATAAAGGCACTTTGCGGATTTGGAAAAGTGCTAATTAGGCATAACTAATTAACGGGAAGGAATTAAGAGCTAATATTTACATTTTTGAAATCTCCAGGCCAAGAGCTTTCGAATGATACCAAACTTGCCCGGAAAAAATGAACTTTGAAAAAATCGACTTTCTCTTACGGGTTTGAAAGTGGGTTTTTTTTTTTTCTCTGTATTCAGCATGATTTTTTCCATTTTTCTGTTAACTCGATTTTTCAAACGGCCCATAGGAAAAATTTTTCTATACTATTTTTTGATTATCTAGGCAATGGCATTTAGCAAGTTTATGTTTTTTTCCCGAATTTCGATCTGGTTCGATTTTTATAGATGGTCAAAAATGGAAAAAATAGCGTTTTTGGACACCTTCAAGCTGAAAAATTTCTAAGTCCGAAAATTTGAAAATAGTCTAAAAACGGGCAAAAACAGCGTTTTTCGGCCTCGGGGTGGTACCCATATATAGTAAATCGGGGTCGCTGAACACGATGGGCATACTGCCGAAACCGACGGATGTGACCTCTGACCCACAGCGCCCACCCACAGTGGCTCCGGTGTGGCTCAAAAATGAAAGTCTTCAAAAGTGGTCATGTTTGGTATCAAATGAAAGCCCTTGGCGAGGCGATCAACTTTTGTCATTATGCCACACCCGAAAAGTGGCTCCATCGTCCTGTGGGCGGGTGCCCCACCCACAGTGGGTCAGCTGTGGCTCAAAAATGAAAGTCTTCAAAAGTGGTCATGTTTGGTATCAAATGAAAGCCCTTGGCGAGGCGATCAACTTTTGTCATTATGCCACACCCGAAAAGTGGCTCCATCGTCCTGTGGGCGGGTGCCCCACCCACAGTGGGTCAGCTGTGGCTCAAAAATGAAAGTCTTCAAAAGTGGTCATGTTTGGTATCAAATGAAAGCCCTTGGCGAGGCGATCAACTTTTGTCATTATGCCACACCCGAAAAGTGGCTCCATCGTCCTGTGGGCGGGTGCCCCACCCACAGTGGGTCAGCTGTGGCTCAAAAATGAAAGTCTTCAAAAGTGGTCATGTTTGGTATCAAATGAAAGCCCTTGGCGAGGCGATCAACTTTTGTCATTATGCCACACCCGAAAAGTGGCTCCATCGTCCTGTGGGCGGGTGCCCCACCCACGGTGGGTCCGGTGTGGGTCAAAAATGAAAGTCTTCAAAAGTGGTCATGTTTGGTATCAAATGAAAGCCCTTGGCAAGGCGATCAACTTTTGTCATTATGCCACACCCGAAAAGTGGCTCCATCGTCCTGTGGGCGGGTGCCCCACCCACAGTGGGTCAGCTGTGGCTCAAAAATGAAAGTCTTCAAAAGTGGTCATGTTTGGTATCAAATGAAAGCCCTTGGCGAGGCGATCAACTTTTGTCATTATGCCACACCCGAAAAGTGGCTCCATCGTCCTGTGGGCGGGTGCCCCACCCACGGTGGGTACGGTGTGGGTCAAAAATGAAAGTCTTCAAAAGTGGTCATGTTTGGTATCAAATGAAAGCCCTTGGCGAGGCGATCAACTTTTGTCATTATGCCACACCCGAAAAGTGGCTCCATCGTCCTGTGGGCGGGTGCCCCACCCACGGTGGGTACGGTGTGGGTCAAAAATGAAAGTCTTCAAAAGTGGTCATGTTTGGTATCAAATGAAAGCCCTTGGCGAGGCGATCAACTTTTGTCATTATGCCACACCCGAAAAGTGGCTCCATCGTCCTGTGGGCGGGTGCCCCACCCACAGTGGGTCCGGTGTGTGTCAAAAATGAAAGTCTTCAAAATTGGTCATGTTTGGTATCAAATGAAAGCCCTTGGCGAGGCGATCAACTTTTGTCATTATGTAACACCCGAAAAGTGGCTCCATCGTCCTGTGGGCGGGTGCCCCACCCACGGTGGGTCCGGTGTGGGTCAAAAATGAAAGTCTTCAAAAGTGGTCATGTTTGGTATCAAATGAAAGCCCTTGGCGAGGCGATCAACTTTTGTCATTATGCCACCCACAAAAAGTGCGCTCACGGACCTGTGGGCGGGTGCCCCACCCACAGTGGGTCCGGTGTGGGTCAAAAATGAAATTCTTCAAAAGTGGTCAAGTTTGGTATCAAATGAAAGCCCTTGGCGAGGCGGTCAACTTTTGTCATTATACCACCTCCAAAAAGTGGCCCCACCGATCTGTCGGCGGGTGCCCCACCCACAGTGGGTCCGGTGTGGGTCAAAAATGAAAGTCTTCAAAAGTGGTCAAGTTTGGTATCAAATGAAAGCCCTTGGCAAGGCGATCAACTTTTGTCATTATGCCACCCACTAAAAGTGCCCTCACGGACCTGTGGGCGGGTGCCCCACCCACAGTGGATCCGGTGTGAGTCAAAAATGAAAGTCTTCAAAAGTGGTCAAGTTTGGTATCAAATGAAAGCCCTTGGCAAGGCGATCAACTTTTGTCATTATACCACCTCCAAAAAGTGGCCCCACCGATCTGTGGGCGGGTGCCCCACCCACAGTGGGTCCGGTGTGGGTCAAAAATGAAAGTCTTCAAAAGTGGTCAAGTTTGGTATCAAATGAAAGCCCTTGGCAAGGCGATCAACTTTTGTCATTATGCCACCCACAAAAAGTGCCCTCACGGACCTGTGGGCAGGTGCCCCACCCACAGTGGTCCGGTGTGGGTCAAAAATGAAAGTCTTCAAAAGTGGTCAAGTTTGGTATCAAATGAAAGCCCTTGGCGAGGCGATCAACTTTTGTCATTATGCAACACCCGAAAAGTGGCTCCATCGTCCTGTGGGCGGGTGCCCCACCCACGGTGGGTCCGGTGTGGGTCAAAAATGAAAGTCTTCATAAGTGGTCAAGTTTGGTATCAAATGAAAGCCCTTGGCAAGGCGATCAACTTTTGTCATTATAGCACCCACGAAAAGTGGTTCCATCGCTCTGCGGAGAGGGTACATTCGTGTGTTGTCAAGCGTGTAAGTTCAAAAACGCGAAAAATTGTCAACCTCTAAAATGAATGCGGCCAAGATTGTTTCATTATATCTTTAGCTAAAATGAATGTGGCAAAGATTGTTTCATTATATATATAGCTGGAGTGGAGGTAACAATACAAAATCCTTCAGGCTTGCTATATATAAGTTAAAACCCACCCATTATGGATGGTATCACACTCTGATACAATACCAAAAATGAAATAGGACAAGTAGGAAAAATGCTCCTTGCAGTCGCATGAAAAAGTTAATATGAGCTATGATGGCCAACATTTAAGCGTGTCAAGGACAAGACTTAAAATGTTTAATATGAGCCAGCATCTAAATATGTAGAGGACAAGATGTAAACGTCTAACATGAGCCGCTACGTTTCTCTTGGGCTCATATTGACGCAAATGAAATGGCTAATATATTTTGTAGATACAAAGGCTTTCTTCAGATAGTCAAAAGGTTAGGATGGTTTGCATATGCAAGGATGGTAAGGCTGGATGAAATCTCACTAGGTAAGTATATATCGTCTGTGACAGTTCTAATTTTTATTTCCTTATTCAGGTTTATATTGATTGCTTTTGTTAATAATTTATATACATGTACATACGTATAGTGAGATCTGAAGCAGCGTCGTAAAACAAACACATTTTTTGAAGTGAAGTTGAAAAATCTGGCAATTCTGATTTTTGCTAAACGTATACGCCAGTATTAATATTCAGTCTTTGCTGGCTAGGTTTAATAATGTCTGTTTAGAGGACACGTACCACAGGCGTAACCAAAGTGAGCGTCAATATGAGCCCAAGAGAAACGTAGCGGCTCATGTTAGACGTTTACATCTTGTCCTCTACATATTTAGATGCTGGCTCATATTAAACATTTTAAGTCTTGTCCTTGACACGCTTAAATGTTGGCCATCATAGCTCATATTAACTTTTTCATGCGACTGCAAGGAGCATTTTTCCTACTTGTATATATATATGCGCTAAAGCGCCACGAATCTTAACGACAGTTTTGACATGTGAACATCTTCATTTGACACAGTCTTACAGAATTGATCTTTTGCACAGTATCACTCTATATGCTGATTGTATAAGTTGCAGATCCAAAGTCTA
Organism: Trissonchulus latispiculum; assembly: GCA_030248195.1. Lineage (NCBI taxonomy): Eukaryota > Metazoa > Nematoda > Enoplea > Enoplida > Ironidae > Trissonchulus > Trissonchulus latispiculum. Next base: position 19,393 of record JASAND010009986.1, read on the forward strand.
ATCTTAGACAAATCTCGGTGATTTTTTGTGGAAATATTTCTTCTGATAAGGATGCCGGCAAGATGTCAATGTTGATTTTGGAAAGTGAGCTGAGTTTTCCTCAATAAGGTACGACAATGTTTGTTTCTGATTTTATCCGAAGATCGCATGTCGGACCAGTTTAAGGGAGTGTGGATGAATTCGTGACATCACAGAGGGTCACTCACTATGTCATATTTGAGTCAACTAATGTCAGCCGGAGTTGTATTTTTTTTTGATTGACACTGTTGACTCATGCAACATAAATTGGCAATAGTCCAAACTGGAATAACGGTCACACATCTTTTGGTTTTGGTATCTGGAGGAATAAATGGAACATGGCCTTAGTAGACAACACATGTCTTTGAGAGTATCCAACTAGAATTTCTGAATCATACAGCACACCTGATGGAGCTAACCAACTGTCGGTGCAAAAAGCTAAACAATTTAACACATAGTAATTATTGACGGACAAAATGTTTTAGGCTTATTTAACAATACACGTTTACAAAGGTCACTCCATGGTTACAGGATGATTTCTATTCACACATAGCAGTTGCAGTTACTCCTTGTCATTTTGTGTTTGAACATGTTTGCTAAATGGCTCGATCTTGTTCAAATTGCAACTGAATCGGACCAATAGTTGTGGTCAGACTGCCAGTTTTCTTTTCGATCTATGTATTTTGGGCTAAAAAACAAAACGAAGATGCGGACACTTTGGATTTTAATTTAGTTCATAAAATGTTATTAACACACACTCGCCTTTTCATAGAAAATTTCATTGTTTTTCAAGCTTCTGTTTCTTGGATTCAAATTTTAGGTGCTTTTAGTTTAGTCTCATTTTCAATTTATTAAAATCTTTTTAATTTATTCTTTTTTGAAGTAAAGCTGGATAAATTCTTGATAGACTTGTTGATTCTTTCACACTGTATATATTGTACATCCCCATTATTTGTTTTTTTAAATGGTTTCCAAAACTCGCTTTAATTTTCTGGTCCGGCTTCACGACGACTGTTGTGTGTGGTCGTGACGCAATTTTGATACTACTTCTATTGGGGAGGGGGATTACAATGGCTTGGATAAGCTAAAAGTAAGGTAAAATGGTCTGTTTTGTATTTTCTGCTACAACAGCTAAAAAGTACTCAAAAATTTGGTTTTAATACCAAACTAGACGCTTTATTCCAGAAAGTAGGGTCTAATGTGGAAATTTTTAAAGCATTGCAATATTTATGACAAAAATTCCGCTAAAGTTTTATCTTTTGTCTCTCAAACTGAGGCCGCTCCCCTTTGATCTGATTATGTATGTTTTATTTTTCAGTTTTTTTAAATTTCCTGAACTGTGTTTATGTGTAATAGCTTTAACGACGTGATCTGCATGCATACCTAATTTACTCGTCGTTACGTTCATATTTTTACTACTATTTTAGATGAAATGACCGCGACGGAAAGAGTGCATCAATTGCTGGCAGAGTGCAATCGTGGCTCCTCCAGCCAGCCTACCAGTGATCAGTCTTCTACAGCTATTTTGATCAACTGGAGCGATCTGGGAGACGCGCCCCTTTGCTCCTGGCGCGCTCGACTGGCGGAGCATATTTTCCTGAAGAGATGTACTCTCAAAGGGTATGCTTTGTCTTTTTGCTGTCTTATCAAGAGGTGATCGGAGAGCCAGTCAAAGTATGAGGCAGAAAGGAAGGTTGCGGATTAGGAGAAGTGCTAGTTTGTGATAGCTTCTCAACGGTGGGGCGTTGAGAGTAAACATTTATGGTTCTGAATCTCTCAAGGCCAATAACCTTTGAATATTATCAAACTTTACCTTGCCTGAAAAGATGAACTTTGGGAAAATTGCCTGAGCGACTCAGTGCTGAGTGAATGTGTTTCCAAACTTTAGTACGCTGACGAAGCAGGCAGATTCAATTGTGACAAAAATGTGGAAACGGAAATTGTTTTCTTTATCTCTGCAACACTTCAAAATATCTAACATAAAGTATATATTAATTTTCTGAACATGCATGATGAGATCATTCCTCGGATGAAAACAGATTTTTGAAATTTTTCACGCAACTTCAAAGGGTGCCGCTTTGGTATGCCCGGAATATCGGTGAGCATTAGAACCAGTGGTGTTTCAAACATGTTTCGCGCGTTCGAAAACCCTACACTCCTTTAGTTTGATTCACTGGAAGCCATTGTGGGAGAAGTCAGCCGATGCAGCGCGGAGCATAAAGCTTTGTCCTGATATCTTAGAGTATGCTAAGTGACCATAGTTTATCATTACGTATGTATATACTCTTGATAAAGACTGATTCGGTATTCACTTTTAAATGCGTTTTATGTTTATCACTGTCATTTTACTCACGGTTTGTATTAACCGTTTTGCTTTTTCTTTTATTTCAGCATGGCTGTAAGACAGTTGGAAAGTTCCAATACACATTCCATTTCTGATTTCACTTCACTGAAGGTTAGATACCTAGTCAGTAGTCTAATCTACATAATTTTAGGTTTAATGAGTAAATGGGCGTTTGTGCTGGCGGAAATTAGTGTTGGAAGATTTGCGTGCGTATTTCTTATCGTGGTAGTGTATTGGAAAGTTAATTTTCATTCAAAGTTTTAGTTTCGTAGTCGCCAAATGACGCTCTTCTTATAATATCAATACGACGTCCAAAATGGAGTTACCAAATCTTAATATGGCGCACAATGTTCACGGGGATCCAATTTGGGAATGGGACTAGTATGTACATACATATATACGTGTTTGCATGTTTAGCATAGCACAACATAATTTCACCATTTATGGGACATTCTTACCACAAAATAAAAAATTATTTTGTGTGTAGTATAATATTATAAGAATATGCTGAAGTTGTAAAGCTGAGATGATCACGTATATGATGAGCAGAGAATATGAAAAACGGAGTCAAAAAGTCAACTTCAGGCGCGACTCCAAAACAAAATCAAAAAATCAGCGTTTATGCAACAAAATCAGAGAAAATATTTTCCGGTTCTTCCCTTAGAAAACTTAGAATTTTTAACTTGATAAAATTTTAAAATTGGTGATGTGTAGTTTGAAGCTGTCTGTCAACTTAGCTCAAATAGCTTTGTACCAGCATTGTACCAACTCTAGCTCTTTTTGTCCTATTTTTTGTTTAGTAAAAATTTTATGTTTTTTAAATATTTGTAAAAGATTAAAACCCGATTGCACCAAATGTGTTTTAAATCTAATTAGCTAAATTAGATTTTAAACAGGTGTTAAATTTATTTAAGTCGGAGCATTGCACCAACTTAAATATATTTAGAATCTGTTTAAAATCTTCTTAACGTAAAAATTCATGAAATATTGCAATTACTTTCAAAAAATTTCGTTTGTAGTTACTATTATTTTGCTCGAACGAATGAGGAAACAAACAACTTATTTATTTATTTTAGAATATATAATTATGAGCAATAAGTAAAAATATCAAATGAAAAGATTGAACATCAGTTTCTGTGGATAATTTTTGTTTATGTATTTGTTACAGAACATGCAAATCACAAGTGAGTTATCTACCGGAGGGTAGTTTATTACTGTAAGAAAGGTATGTAAGAATTGCTCCTAAAACCAGGTTGCCCTGGTTTCGTAGTACAACAGCCTTCTCTTTACACCGATTACCTACTTAATGCTTATCCTGTGAATATCAGTTTTTAAAGGACCAAATACTTTTTGAAAAGCAAATAAATAGATTTTAAGCAGATTCACAGCATCAGAACTTCAATGTTTATCATTGGACAGCGTTTATACTTCAAAGCGACCGCTCAGTCTTTGATAGGCTGTTTCAGTCACGTGATTTTAGCTACATAGATTTTTAAGTGGAAGTTAAACAGATTTTACGCAAAAACATTTTGGTGCAACGGAAAATGTGTTTACCGTTAAAATCTTTCCAGCTAATAAGATTTTAAGATAATTAGATTTTACGTAGAAACATGTGGTGCAATCGGGCGTTAGTTAGGTTAAGTTAAGTCAAGTTAAGTTAGAAAACCTCATCTCATCTCATCTCTCAATAGTTAATCAGGCATAGACTGGTATAGAATCTTCGCTTCTTTCTTATCTGACATTTCTATTATGACTCTCGTTATGTTGTCTGAATGCTGGACCGCTCAGTATACGGCTGGAGTAGTCACTTTTCTCGGTCACATTAACGCTAGGTCACTCTGGTGCTGGTCCGTCATTAAGATTAAGTGCTCATATGTGAAGCAAGAGAGCACTAGGTCTTCAGCTTTTCAGCTTCTCAAGACGAAATCACTGGGTTCTGTTGAAGGCCGCCCTTATATTCCCAATTTCCTCCCTCGAAATGTTTTTCTGGCTATGCTCATGTTCTGCTAGGTTTAGAGTATATGCAGTCTGAATTTTCTCCGGATGTTGTCAGTCACCTCACCACTATACATTAACTAGAGTCGGATTTCTTGGGGGCTTGTCCCGAGAAAATTTTAGGAGGCGTGCACTTGAACCCAAATTTGCAAGTGGGACTTGTACCATGAACATAAATGTTAGCAGTAAATTAAATTAACAATTTGCAACGAAGTTATCAATTTCTATATTAGGGGGAGCGCGTTAGCGCTCCCCCTAGAATAGGGAAAATTTGACGCAATGTGTATAATCTGGACATTGTTTGGCCTGTGGCCAGCGGAGGAGTGGACCGATCGGGCTCAAACTTGGTGTGTGAAGAGCCTGTGGGCAGGGGTACATGCTGTGAAAATTTCAGCCGGATCGGCCGGGTAGATCTTGAGATATGAAAATTGGCCCCCCGCGCAGGTCGCGTTTCTCTCCATTTTTTTTTTCCCCCTAGGGGTGCAGGTCGGAGGACCCTTCAGAGCCGTACTATTTTAGGTTTTTTTTGTACAAAAAGTTCCTCAATTCCGGGGAAATTACTTT
>JASAND010009989.1:0-17449 GCA_030248195.1 Trissonchulus latispiculum
GCTACAAAGGAAACTGAGCAATGAAAATTACGGTATGGTTTCTTGTATTGCGAGCCCTAAATAAATAATGGTGTAAATTAAAGAGAAATGTTGAAGTCTGCTTGACTTTACGAGAACCGACTGAAGCAGTTGAATACTGGTGGATTGTGTCCTTGGAAAAGCCGTGGATATTAAGGATGGAATCCTACTTTATGTATTAGTGTTTTGGAATAAAGGACAGGACTTTTTAGCTACTCCTACTGCGTATAGTACTAGGCATTAATACAATAGGGTTTAGGGTTGCTGGGCACTAATCAAATTTCTGCTTTTAAATTAAACTTTTTCGACTTTGCTGTGAGTAAACGTTAAAAGCTTGCTTATCTCATGTAGTTTTGAATTCATCATTCATCAGCCTGACAAAATTGTTGCTCAAATATTGCTCAAAAATCATTAGTTTAATAGGAGAAGCGCAAAAGATCCAATATCCTTCTGAATCAGTTTAATTAGATTTCAAGGAAAAATCATGGATAGGAACGTCGTCCAAATTGTAGACAGTATTTCAACAGAAAACTAGAATGAATTTTTGCAAAAATACAGTGCACCTCCATACAGTTTTCCCGTTAACTTGCAATAACAGATCTCAATGTCCTGGGGAGATGAATTCCTTCTAATTTTATTCAACTTATTCAACTCCGTCCACTTTTTGCTTAGCTACATTACTTTCTGTGGGAGACTAGCTTTGCTCTAGTGCTTATAGCAAAGTATGCATATGTGCAGCTATATGTAGTATATATACAGCAACTCCTAGAAACCTTAAGTTTGAACTTGTCTTGGCAGATATTTGCAATACTGGATTAAATATACATAAAAACAAACATCAAAAGAGTTTAATGTTTTCAACGAAAAAATTAGACACAAATGGTTATACGTCAATTCTACGTAAACAAATTTTAGTTCAATAAATATGAATGTTACGGTTGGACGAATACTGCGTAGATTCCTTATAGCTTTGCAGAGTTTACTTAAAACATAAAATGCAATTGGTTATTTACGAGAATTAGCATTCAGATATACGCTAACCTCCACATTCTTCTCATAAGTGTTTCATAAATTTGTTCTTGAAAAAATTTTTTATATATTAGTATGTAAACAGTTAAGACTTGGCAGTATTTTACATAAATACTTATTCTTTACGCCAACTATAAATGATTGACTAGTCAATATATAAAAATTTACGTAGCTTGGAAGCATAGTGTGCCAACGTTGTTTTGACAGATACATAATGAAACACTTGAGAAAACCGGGAGAAGGTAATTTTTAACAGTATGCAAATTTAAATGTAAACACATTTACGACACGGAAAATTAAGATTCGTTTTTCTCTTACAAAATTTCTGAAAACACAAGCAAGAGATTTTTTCGTGATCGGAATATGTATTAGTATTGATTCTTTACACAATGTTCTGGCTGACTTTTAACCGCTAGTTTAAGTTTAAACCTTAACAGATTAAGCAAAATTTTTGAGTGAATACATTTTAAACTAGATTATGATGAACAAATGTTTCAGAACTTCCAAGAAGCATGAATTGTTAGTCTTTAATACGCTGTAGAAAGTATAATTGTAGTTATATTTTCAGGTTTCTTACGCAAGAAAACACAAGTATCAATCCGGAAAAATATTGACTAACTCAAATATTTACTTGATACAGCCAATAGAAGTTTGGATGGTGGCCAGGTTTGCATTAAAATAATTATATCCATCCAAACTTCACTGTTCGATTCCATGGGCAAAACTAACTGGCACATTATTTAATCAGTTCGTAAGTAATAATAAATTTGCTCCAACAGCCATTAACCCCACATGCAAAAAGCATTATTGCGGAGTTTGGAGAACTGGAGAAAGAAAACAAAGAAACTGATGACCATCACTAATAAATTTGTTCAAATCAAAAGTAAATACTTGGTAAATACTTAAAGGTAAGTACTTGGTATTTTTCTTTAATACTCTCCTTTATGGGCATGTCAGCTTTAACTCCACAGTGAGTGCAGAGGGTTTCCGGAAAGTTGAGAAAAAACGACTCGAAACTTCCACCAAATGTCTCGAAAGTTGTAAAATTGAAAATCAAAATTGTCTCGAAATATTTCAAAACTTTCTAGAGATATTTGAAAAATGTCTCGAAACAGGTATTTATTTTGCATGTTTGCGTGAAAAAATGTTCTAGACAAATTCATGAAATGTCTCAAAATATTTTTAAAAACTCTCGAGTTGAAAATCTTTCGAGACAAAAAGTCTCAAAAGTTGGAAAATATTTCGAAACAAATCCCAACTTTCCGGAAACCCTCTGCACTCGCCGTGGAATTAAAGCTGACATGCCAATTATCCTTGTTGTCTGAGAAATTAATTATATAGGATCTTTTTTCACAAATCTCCCCTTGGTTGCATCGAAACTTCAGTACTTTGTTACTGACGTTATATGCAAATTAGTTTCGATGCTGGATATCAGTTAAGATGTCAGAGCGAACTAGCGTAGCACTTCACTTCACTGAAAACAATTAATTTATTAAATAAGATTTGGTTAAATAGGATAGGGCAAATGGATAAGGTATAATTAAGTACGAAGTTCGAAGAATGAAAAGTTCTCGAGAAACATTTTAAGAATAAAATGACGCAATAGGTGGACAAGGGGAGGAGAAAGGGTGGAATTCGCCCCCCCACAGCGAAGTAGCTCACAAGGGTCCAGAAATTGCTCCCACAAGGGGTAGGCAAATTGTCCGTAAGAGGTAAGAAAATTGCCCAAAAGATAAGTTTTACGACCACAATTTCTAAACATTTAACCGTATCGATCTGCATGAGCCGGACCTCACCTCCAACGCAACGGTCCACTGCCCAAGCGTCAGCAGTAACTCCAACAACTGAACCATAATCATCCAAATCTCTGTTTTCTGGCCGACGACCAGGCGAGATCAAAGATTGGTTTGTTACCTTCGACCTGGTAGCTGAAGCACAAAGCTGTGATGATTTGCTAAAGGCAAAACTTGTTCCTGTGTACCTACGTGATCAGGCTCGTAAGAAGTACGAATAACTGGATCGGGCAATAAAATCTGATTACCCACGACTAGGAGCGGAGTTGACTAAGAGATTGGAACGGAAGGAAACAGAAAAGCTGGCAAGCCTCAGCTTGGCTTCTCGTCAGCAGAAGCCTAATAAGACGATTGCCGATTTTGCTTGGCATATCCAGCAACTGGCGGATGACGGATACCCAGACAAGACTCCAGAAGCTAAAGACATTCTTGTCTTCCGCAGTTTTTTGCAGAATCTCCACCCTTATTATAAGCGATCTAATCTTCTGTGGGAAGTAAACAATGATGATTGTTGTGAATTCCTCGCGTGGAAACCTTTGCCAGGGCATCAGTGGGACGAAAACTGGCTGTCAGATGACGGTAACTTAGCCTTGACATTTCGCAACAAATGGGTTGCACGTGATTGCGGGGGGCAAGAGCGGACCAAGGAATTCCCTTTAGGATTTTAGGCCAACGACTTTATTGCTTCATCGAGCTCGAACGTCAAGACACAAGAAACAAGCTAATGAACAGGAAGACACTCCAGCTACGAAAAATTCAGTTATTGATGAAGTTGCTCTACAACGGTATCTTGCAAAAGCGGATAAACCGATTCTTCGAATTTGGGCCGAGCGTAATGGTATCGTGACCACGGATATTTTAGCTTCTTCCCTCCACGCCGTTACCTTGAAAGAGAGTCGTCACATCCGTTTCGCCTTTGCCCATGCGTTGAACGCTGAGTGTAAAATAGCCGCCAATACTCTGGACATATTGAAAGCTGACCTGCTGGCTAATCCAACTTCTGACACCAAACTGTAGCGATTCGTGGCCTTAAGGTTAGACTTAACTGGACAGAAATTACAATGTGAGCTTATTAATGTTCCCGGAGAGAAAGTGTTCACCATTAACAGTACAAATATTCCCCGGACGGAAAGATTCCAGCTTATCAGAATATATATTTAGCAAAGTTAATTCAATGGTTCCCCTGGTGGAAAGAGAATGTAACTAGAGTTTGTTCGTCGGAAGGAAAGTTAATATATTTAACATATAGAAGACTAGACCGTATCATAATTCTGTAGCGACCGAACTAACTGGGGGGAAAATTTAGAGGATTTTTATAGATAGTTTTTGACGTCACAAGGGTGATAAATTATGCCCTGAAGGTTTTAAAAAGACAGCAAAAGTTATTAAAGTTGCAAAAACAGAGTAACTGGTGCATGAAGAAAGTTTGCACCCAGACAGCTACGGTCCAATAATGACAGTTCCTTCTTCCAACGTCATTTTCCAACTAAGTGTTGACAGTTTATGGAAAGTTTCCAGAATGCCGCACCCAAAATTCCAATGAAACCTCACACCACCTCCCCCTCAGAAAGAACCCTGTCCTCAGGGTCCGTGGGGGAAAATTGAATAGAGGAGGACAGTGCCACTGTTGTGGTCCTCCTCAAAACAATGACAAAATGCCCAAATACCTTTACTGAGGCGACCACACGAAGTTGATAACCAAGGTAACATTTTACCTTGCTTGGGGTCAATAGAATTTTGAGGGCGTCACGGAGTGAACCGTCGAATTGACTCCGGGAAAACAGGGCATATAGGGTGCTGAGAAAACAAGCAAAATCAAGTCGTTGAACCGATGGACCTGGTGGGTCCGGTTATGGGCACTGTCAAAATCGTGGGCTGCCCCAGGCAGCGAAGTCGTTGTCCCAAGCAAAAGGTCAGCCAAATGATGACGACCCACCGACCGAGAGGAATAATCGCGCAGGAATGCCAACCAAAACGTGTACAGCAAGTTGAAGTAGAAAATGTTATCATCTAGGGTAGATAGGATGCCATAGAACCGCTGAATGGCGGTGACCATTGTTTGCGCATTGATATAATGTCCAGTCGGGATCTGGTCTGTGTCCTCCTGTGGGGGTTGGATGGAAGATGCAAGCCCGTCTGCCTGTAGACGGTCATGCATCTGTCGGCTGAGGCTAATATATTGCCTCTTTGCATCAAATCGTAGAGAGGCAAGATTGCTCAGTAAATTGCTTTCCAGACTCTAAAGGACAAGTTGACCGGTCAGCCGATTCTCATCTATCCTGATTTTGAAAAGACTTTTCTGGTAACTACTGATGCAAGTGACGTTGGTATCGAAGCCGTCCTCAGTCAACGGCGAGAAGATGGAAAGCACCCTGTCGCATTTGCAGCGCGCTTTCTTAATGAAGCTGAAAGTAATTACACCGCCACGGAAAAAGAGTGTCTTGGTGTACTCTTTGCCGTGAAAACCTTCCGTCACTATCTTTACTGTCACAAATTTACGCTAGTAACGGATCATACAGATTTTGTTGGCTGTTGGCCACAAAAACACCCTCGGGCAGAATTGCAAGGTGGACAATGACCTTACGAGAGTTTGATTACAACGTACAACCCAAGCCTGGAAAAAGCAATAAGGTTGCTGATCCCCTGTCACGATATTTTTCCATGGCTACGGATGGTATTGGAGAAATGCCTATCAAAGAAATTCAGAGTACAAATGACGAAGAGGTGCCGTCGTATAATGTCAATGCCTTAATTTGCGAGGAAAGTGATGCCGAACTACAGCAAATCTGAACAGAACAAGCTAGTGATCCTGATTTCAGAAACATGATAGTTTATTTGCGTGACGATATAGTTCCAGAAAATTTGAAGCAAGCAGCGGAGCTAATTTTTGGTTCCCCCCGCTATGAGTTGAGAGATGGGGTTCTAATTCATATATACCCCAGGATAGCACCTACAGGAGTCCTATTCGAACAACTAGCAATCCCGCAATCAAGAAGACTTACTCTGCTTCAAGCCTATCATGATCAACCGATGGGAGCCCATCTCGGATACCGGAAGGCTTACCTAATGCTGTTGGAAAAGTATTTTTGGCCATCAATGCACGTGGATGTGAAACGGTATTGTGAAAATTGTCATGGATGGCAAGCCCGACGGTCACCGCTAAAAAAGGCAAAGGCTCCAATGGTTTCTATAACCATCAACGGGCCTTTTGAGTGTGTGGGTGTTGATATCCTTGCCCCCTTCCCAATGTCCCAGTCTGGCATTTAATATATTATTGTCTTCATGGACTATTTTACCAAATACCCCGAGCGTGCGGCGATTCCAGACCAAACTGCGACCACTGTAGCAAAGCCGTTTGTTACGGACATTCTTGTAGGCATGGAGCCCCATGATGCCTGCTCTCGGACAGAGGAACCAACCTTATGTCTGAACTGATGACTGAAGTACTGGCCATGTGTGGTACTCTTAAGGTCTCGACATCTCCATATCACCCCTAGTGTGATGGAATGGTGGAAAGGTTCAATAGAACTCTACAAAGAATGCTAACTAGTTACTTAAATACAGGAACCGGTTTCCCGTTGGTTTTGTTTGCTTATCGAAGCTCAGAACACGAAAGTACGAAGATGTCCCCGTTCAGAATGGTCTACAGCAGAACACCCCTGACGCCAATAGATATAGTTTTCGCATTGCCGGAGTTGAGCTACAATGACGAATTTTCAACATAACCAGTATGGCGGACAACATTTTTAGCCGGGACTGACACAGCATAACGAGAAACCAGATGGGGGCCCGCCCCTTCTACATTTTGAACCGTAGTCTCACGGGCGGCACAGACGGTAGACGCATCCATTCCGTCAAATCGATCCTGAAATTCTGAAACTGCCTCTTCAAAGTCTTGTGGAACGGGACCCATCCCCGTGGGGGGAACCCCCCAACTGGCGCAGGGGACTGCTCGGCTACCGCAACTAGCAGTTCCCCCAAGTTTTCTGCAACATTTCACCGTAACCCCCCGCACCTAGAGACTGAACATTGGACCCGGGCGCAGCCAATGGCTGCCCCAAGTGAACAGAATAGTGGGAACGGGGGGATTTCCCCCGTCCCACTCCCAAACTTTGAGTAGTTTGTACATTTACGACAGTCGAACTGGGTGTTGGGGCCGCTGGGGAGGGACGGAGCGAATCCCGATCCACGCCCGTCAACGTTGGACGCTGAGTCCCCCCGACCCCCAAACTGGTACAGGGTTGGGGAAGATCCCCGCCCCCCGAACCGGGCATGACATGCTGAGACATCCCAAAACTGTCGTCAACTTCTGGGGCCTGACGAGCAGGCAAATTTTCAATCTTCAAATCTTTTAACTGTTGTGATCTGGCGCGAGTAGTAGGAGGAGACGGACTACGCATTTACCGCATGAAACGGTCGCCAGTTTGTAAAAAGTGTGGTTGTCAGTATGTTCTGCCAAATAAACGGATTTGACAAATTGAGCTGCAGGTTCAAAATAGCTAGTGTATGCCTATAACTTCCTCCTCGCACCTACTCAGAAAACCTAGATCGAAACTAAAAAATTAAGCACGATACTTTAATCTTGAATTTACAAAAGACTGAACTTAGACATTTCACAAAACCAACAAATTATTAATTTGAACTTGAACCAATAATTCGACTAAACATAAACGAATACGAGAAGTCTCAGCTGCCACAGATACGGAGCCCATTACCCGACCAACGCACGTCAGATTCCAACAAAGACTAACTATATGTATTCAATCTTCAAGACTCCATCTTTTCAAACTAAAAGGGTAGCTAACTCTTCAACAACTTGACCATTTGTCAAAAAGTAATACGAAAGATTGGTTACTGAAACCCAACGAATATTTCACAATATTTCACACATATTATGTTTTTGAATGCACGGCTGATCTTTATTCAATAGCATATACCTTCAGCTGGGAATTAGTAATATTGGTGTTCGTACACAAGTGCTAATGCTAATATTAAATGTCTCTAGGATTAGGCTTAGGGTATATGGGGTAACCATTTTCACTTCTGCTCCCCGAGTTACCGTTTGAAGATTAGGAATTATATGTGTTAACATTAACATTTGGGCAGTTTTATGAATGACTTGTGAGTCTGTGTAGCTTTGTATGTTTATACTTTATGGACACAAATGTTTGAATAACATTTAAATTAAATAAAATTAATTAAATTCTTGCCGTAAAGATGTGGATTGTGCTGGCAATAAACTAATTCAGCGTACAATTGTACAAACAGTGTCATGAAATAAAGCTGACGACATTTATCAGTGCCATATTCATGTACTTCAGCACAATATAATACAATGCAATTAAAATCAATAGTTTGACAAGATCCCGTAAGGTGACATCTTCGGGTTTCAAAACTCAGCTAGGACTGACTGGTTACTCGGTACATTAAACGGAAACACTTATTGATATAAACTTTAATCCAATGCCGAACCTAGAATAAGGAAGGACTGTATTATCAAAACTTAATTTTCACAAACACTGTAAACCTATGGCTCAAAGAATACATGCAAACATTACATAGACTAAAGTTTTACATTATTACATTCAAATGTTTTATATTTACAATTACGTACATTTATTAAATTGATTTTGCAAAGACTTGTTAAAAATTAAAGATTTGTTAAAGATAAATGTGTTCATCGCAAATATACAATTTCCGTAGGAATATGGTATTGATACAAAGTTTGTAACATATCGTCGTGTTTTCTATACCTTAGGAATCTCAACCGTATGATAGATAAAAATTTGACATCCCAGGAACACATTAAAAAAGAACACTAGTGAATACAAAGGCCATCGTTGCGTATATACTGCGTATGATCCAAAAGCCCAGGCCAGTAGGTGTGTAGGAAGTATAGTTACCATACCAGTCAAGCTGATACTTAAATTAAAACAATATATATATATATATATATATATATATATATATATATATATATATATATATATATATATATATATATATTTCGTAGCAAGCTAGTAAAATTGGCAAGATACCTATCTTGCTAAGGCTTTGGCAAGATAGTTACCTTGCTAAAATTTTAGCAAGATAGTGATCTTGTCACAAATTTAGCAAGATTACTATCTTGCCAAAATTGTTGGTAAGATAGTAATCTTTCTAGAAGTTAGCAAGATAGTCATCTTACCAGTTTTAATATCAAAGGTGTTTCTAATTTGGAAACAAAGACATTCATTAATTATTAGTTCAACGTCATTAATTACCTGTTTTATGCAGTTCAATGAGTTTAGTGCAAGGGAGCGGGACTTTGACAAGAATTTAAAACTAACCATTGTGCCCTGTATAGCAGTTGAAAAAGTCAGAAATTGAATGGGAAAATAGATAATAATATATTATTTCAAAAAGTTAACTGTGAAGAAAAATACAAAGATTAATAACTATTTTGCCGACAAGACCAATCACACAAATTAGTTTTATATGCACATATATATTTAATTTTTCGGTCTTTTAAGGACGTTTCAGCTTCATTTCAATTTTCATAATCATGACGTATATTCATATAATATTTGTCACTTAGTTACATTCGCATCGCAATAATGCAATTTCTATGCATTTTCTATTAAAAATATTATTTCAGAAACAATACGGAGCACAATGGTGAGTTTTAATTTTTTTGAAAGTTCCCCCTTCCATTGTACTCAACACCGAGGTACACTAATGACTTTCTTTGTTTCCAAATTAAAAACACCTTTCATGCTGAAATTGGTAAGATGACTATCTTACTAAATTCTAATAAGATTACTATCTACACCACAGTTTTGGTAAGATAGCAATCTTGCCAACAGTTTTGGTAAGATAGCAATCTTGCTAAATTTCGTGGCAAGATAACTATCTTGCTAAAATTTTAGCAAGATAACTATTTTTCCAAAGTCTTAGCAAGATAACTATCTTGCCAATTTTACTATCTTGCTAGCACATATATATACCCATGCTCAAGCAGCATTTTCAGCCTCATTGGCTACAGCATAAGTTAACAGTGAAATAGCCGCGCTCACCAAATGGATGCATCTCATATACATTTATATTTGAATATTCGGTATCAAATATCTGGAGAGCATTTTTTAATTATTATGAAATCGCTTTTCGATTTAAAAATTGTCCGAAATGTATGGCACTTGACTTTTGTCTACTTTTAATGGCTGGTTTGATTTCTGCAAAAATGACAAGGTTTGGACGCCAAAATAAGAAAGTTGGTTATATATCGCGAAGGGTAGAAAGTTGTTTCAAAAAGCAAACCTGTAGGGCATAACGAGCTCTTTCGAGTGAGTACTGTTATAGCTATGCAGCTGCTAACCAGCTGTCAGAAACCGGCTAAACTCACTCCGGACGGAAACGCCGACTTTTCAGAGTGAGATTGCGTTGACTATGAAATAACGTAATTAAAAAAGTAATTTTTGATAGTTTCATAAAATTTGACCTTGATTTGTGCAGTGCGCTAGCAATAATATCCCAGAAGGAAGCACTACCTTGAATTATGGTTCATTCGAAACATCGTCAATTTTGTCATTGACATATATATTAAAATGTTGACCATTTTATAGTGTCATTATATAGTCAATAAAGTACTACATTTTTCATAAGTACTTTCAGCAGAAGCTTTATTAAAGTAACATTTTATCTACTTGTTGTTACTACTCTACGGGCTTCCAAAACGGCGGAAACTGAAATGAAAATCATAGTAAAATCATAAATACATACAGGTTAGAGTCAAGCTTGGTCGCCGTTGTCAAAGGAAGGGTTGAAGAGTCCCTGTTTATGGCCGCAATCTCTATTAGCAGCATGGAGGAGGCGAACATAAGCAAACACCAAATTGACGTAGTCAGTCCAGTGTAGTCAGAAAAATTGGTCCAGCAACTGAAGCACAAATTTTTTCAGCTTTTCAGTCAGAAAAGCAAGTTTTCAATTTAAGAGCACACCTCTTAACTGAATAGTTATATGCCAATTTCAGCCATTTTATCATTAATAAATGTTTAAGCACATGCATACCCATGAGTGAATGATAACTTCAGAGTCTTAAGCATTAGTACAATAAACACGTTCCATTAGTCTATTTGACAATTGCACTATTCAGACCAACTATTCATCGCGTTGCTCGAACATCGTTAAAGCACACGAAGAGATTTGTGATCTATACATTGATTCTTGCAATTGTGCTTACTGCTCTCGCAAATACGACACGTGATACAAATAAAAGCGTCAAGTCTTGTTCAACAGCGTTGTCCATTTAGCTTTGTAATTTATTGAAATAAATTTATTGAATTTGCTCCGTTATATTCAAACACGAAACTTGGACACGAAATTATTATGCACCTTATACACAAACTTAGCTGTCATCACACGAAGGGTGATTAACTTTATTTGACAAGCATCAGATTCGTATACCTACAGCAGCAAGCAAAAATATCCATTAGGTCAATGTCAGCTATTTGGTGAATTTGTGATTATTGTACGGTAGAGTCTAAGTTGAAACTTACGAAAAATGCGAGGAGAAGGCAGAAATATTTATTGCGCCAATGGCACTGATCGCCATAGGAATTGCTGAAACAGCAATTAGTACTTTTTGCTATATTCTGCTGCATATTCTTGTTGCATACTCTAGAACTGTTGCATATTGTACAAGCTTAGAGCTTCTTATATTTACCTGGAACTTATTAAATACAATAACAGAATAACCTTTCAGAAAGCAACGTGTTGTGATACATTAAAAGGCGATCACTTTGCCAAATTACGGAAACACAATTTGAAGAACATGTACCGAATATGACAGCGAAAGTTGCGACCTTCTGCATGGATGAACCAAAGGACAATATTCCAGTCGCCATTTCCATAATGTGATTAGATTCAATAAATAGTGCAAGGTTGATTGCAACAGTCCAATACTGAATTGCTAATCCGGAAGCATTGCAGATACGCTAAACCGAATTAGTCAAACCGTTTACTCATTTACGAATGACAGGCAGTGACAGTGAAGGCTGGGTAGAGCAACAATAACAAATTTAAATTTTTAAACATTCGAACACATCATACCCATGACCAATTGTTTTCAGAAAAGAAGATAATCAGTAGATGGCATATAAGAAGGCTTATTTCTTCAACAGTATGCATGAATCCTTCATACGAATTAAAGTTCCTAAACAATCAGCGGAAATAACGAAAAAATTGAGCTAATCTTCTACATTTTGTTCAGCGTTTTCAGTGTTTAAGGCAAATGCTAATTCATTAGAAAATTAATCAAGAAAAATGGATATCAGAAAAATTAGCAATCAACATGAATTGTTACTATCTTGGCTTTCCACCTACTAATTAAATCTGAAGTTAACTGAAATTAAATGAAATGAAATTAAACTAGATTAAATTAAGTTTTATTTTTGAGACTATTTCACCAACCACAGCAACTGATAAAACTGGTTTAATGCTCTGCAGTTAGAGTGCTTACGCAAGTAGACGCTAATTCATCTCACATTTTACCAAGCCTACCTTGTTGCGATCTGGGCAAGTATTGTGAAGGCAAGAATTATAAGCAACCATAAACAGCCAATAGTTCTTAAAGTCAAAATAACATATCCAACGACTTTGGAATGTTTTGGTCGAGGTGGTGACTAAAAATTAACAAACTTAGTTGATACGACAAATAGTACTGTTGACAGCTCGGCTTCAGCACAGTGGAAGGCTGATTGGTTAACTACTACATATACTGACAGAGTATTGAGTTAACCCGTCTGAGTTCAAGTATGACCAGTACGTGTCAGAACCAATTATGCAATATCGTGTGCTGTTTATGCTTAGTGCTAAAAATGCTGCAAACGTGTGGAACGTAGGGTTCACGTCAGGAAAGTCGGAGACCACAAAACTAACACTATTCGGCTAGTGTCATCTATTGAGCTGAAGCAACCGTCAGGTTTGTACTGATTTCCGATTTATCTTATCTAACGAACAATTTTGAGTAAGATATTTGGTTGGCACTAACTTTTGGTTTTGAAAGAAATCCTTTGACGTTCTCTTTATTTTCATTAGATTATGGTTCAGGCTCAGGTTTGCTTCGAACAAGTCAAAAGTTTGTCAGATCACGCCAATGTATTAATCCAGTATAGGAAAATAAAGGTAGTTAGATAGTTGAGTAGGCAGGTAATGGTATTAGTATAGAAATTACCGTAGCCTTCAAATTGAGGGTGCAGTTATGTGTTAGTTTGGGAAAATTTTTTAAGGGTGATCCCTGGTCAATATACAAAATCAGCAAATCTTCTTCTGATTTCCAAAACTGCAGAGGTATCTCCAGTTGACTCTGAATATAGGAATCTAGATTAGGTGGGGTCGGCAACTTCTTGTCATCTAATGTTGTAATGTGTCCAGAATAGTAGCCAGCTGCAATCAGTGGGTCTTTCACACCGGCACCAATGTATAAAATGTGCATGTCCTGTAACAAGTGAATATAGCAAAACAATAGCAAAAAGAGCAAAGATAACACAAGCAATCACAACTTTTGTTGTCAATTATTAGTTTACTTCGGACTAAATTACCACACTTTTGCTCATTGGACTAATTGTGTTGACTATTTTTCATGTTTTCAGGTAAGAGTGACACGTTTTATGTCACGCTTTTTATGTCATTTATGTCAGTGCATGTACCCTGGGCTCAAGGATGATGCATAAGTAGCAAGTCGCAACCATAAACTCAATTTCAAATCTCAATAACACGCCCGAGCATCAAATGCTTGCTTCAAAAGGACAGCGTTGGCCGACAAGTAACGCAAAAGCCTCAGCATAGCTCCAATGCCAACTCCAAAGATAAGAGATGACTGGCCTGGAGTATATCGGTCACAACTTACTGTTAACATCCATCTGCACGAGCATAACCAATTTACAAATAGAGAAAGCAGATGCTTGAGGAACTAGTGTATTATAATTTTCTGTATTATAAATGCCTTACAATTGGCCCACAGACTGTGTCAATCTGATTCGGTGCACTTTTGGTAACAGTTCCGGTGGATTCCGAACTGAAATCGCTAAAATCAGATACTGTAGTGAGTAGAACAATATTCATGGCAGCTGTTGTAACATTGCTAAGACTTGTTGCTTTAGAGGAAACTGTTGTTATAGACGATTTCTCGGACTCTGTCTTTAGAAGTATTGGTGGTGTCGTCGCTTTTACGGGTTCCATGCGTTTTCCGTTGCCTGAGGGAGAAGAAGTACTAGATTTTGTTCTTGCTATAGTTGTTGCGGTAGCTGTAGTGCTTGTATCAGCAATGCTCGGAGATGTCATAAAGAAAGTCGTGGTAGTAGTAGTTGTAGTAGTAGTTCTTGTTGTTGTTGCTGTTGTTGTAGTAGTGGTTGTAGTGGAAGAAGTAGTAGTTGTAGTAGTAGGAAGTGGAGGAGGAGGAGTAGAAGTAGTAGTAGTAGTAGTGGTAGTAGTAGTAGCAGTAGTAGTAGTAGTAGTTCTTGTTGTTGTTGCTGTTGTTGTAGTAGTAGTAGTGGTGGTAGTAATAATAATACTAGTAATCATAGTTGTTACAGTACTTTTGGAACTACTGCCTACAGCTGCCCTATTCCCAAACAAGGCATTTTGAGTAACTGTGGATGTCTGGGCTATAACAGTAGCTTGCATACAATTGTTTTGATGGCATGAAGATGGCGTGGACTTCTCGGTCATGCTAGTAACAGACAAGCTTAGTTGACTGCTCGAAACGGATGATGAGAAGGTTGTTGTGTCTGTTGTAGCTGTACTGCTGCTACGGCTTTGTACGCAGGTGCTTGGCATATTAAAGACATAATCCAAATTATCGGTACCTCTCAATCCAGTATTGATACCTAAACGTGCAGAAATAATAATTTTCAAAAAATGTGTGAGTGCTTTAGTCGACAAAGGTTCAGCTTTCACAGTTTACTGAACAACTATTTACACACACAACAAACTAAAATACAAGCACGTACAGCAACTATAGGACTTTCCGTTGTTACGTGAAGCGGTCTCCGTTTCCGGTCCTTTATCCTGGACTGACACTTCCGTTGTGAAGCAGGTCTAGTTAAAACGTGTAAAAAAATTGGGCCCGTCCATCAGACTGCGTCAGGAAATATTTGAGGCCCTGAAGTATTTGCTGTCCATAGCTGTTTTATATAAATTAGAAACCGCTTTTTTTAAGAAACTATAGACTTCTTTATAAATTTGAACTCTCTCTAACAATCCGTGGGCGTAAAGCACGAAGACATTGGCGGATTGACAGAACCCAGCTTTTGGGCGATATAGGAGTCGTGTCAAAACTAATGCTACTAATGCTATGTATTTTGTACGATTTGCAAGCAATCGTATATATGAGTCTTAGACAAGGTTTATCCAATATTCTGCATTGTGTTTACTAAACCGGCCAAATTTCTTCGCTTGCTCCTTACTTCAAGAAAGTTCAACTGGCAGCAGGTTTTCAAAGCCAGCTATAGTGATTAGTCTTTATGGTATGTCCAAAAAGTTGTCTCCAATTTCCGCACACTGCACTAGTAGCAATGGCCAAAAGAAATTGAATGGCTTAAAATTTGTGCTAGTTTTTGCTAAACAGTGGAAAGTTGTGTGTCCTTGGAGTTGGATGGCTCTAAAATCAGCTGTTGCGATCTATGTGAATGACAGTAATGGTTCTCAGATTTATTGCGAAATAATTGTCGTTGCTATTCACAAGGAGAAACTGGGACAATCAAATGTTTCTGGGAGCCGACGGAAATATTAAGATGTGGTGAACAACAAAAGCCAACTTTGTCGCCGCCGTCTGGGAGTATTAATGCGAGAAATTAGTCGACAGTTTCCTCAAATTTCTGTGTCCTCTAGTCCATATAAAATGAACAGGGATGCGAAAAGGTGGATTAATAAAATCAAGAGAACATAAACACTAAGAGTGTGACAAGCGTCACGCTCTTAGTTATTAGGCTGGCTGGAGACATCATCTGCACGATAACGGCCGAGCCCCCACAAATTTGACCCCAGTGTCCACCGCCCAAATTACACCTAGTACACATTTGACCACCCTGAAGTTAGCAGTTCCATTGAATGAGTCAGAGTTAAAACCAGTTGAGTCAGATAGAGCATGTTGAAAAATCAAGGAGTCAAGCTTTATTTCGATTGAGACAATTGTATTTTGATATTTATTAGCGAATATTGCTTGGAACTGCTAACTTCAGGTTTACAGTGCCAATATTGACTCATGCCCTTCGATTCGCACAATAGGTAGTTCGGGTCATATATTGAATGAGTCACACAATGAAACCCCAAATTTCAACACATTTTATTTGAAAAAATAAAAAATATAAACCAGTTGGATTCTGACAAAATGATGGTGCTAGCTAAACTACTAAAAGGGAATCTGAGCTAACTAGTGGCACATTACGTTATTGACACGACGACCATCCATAGTTGTAATTGAGATAGGTTTGGAGGGGTAACTGAACCAACCCCCCCCCCCCAGCAGGGGCGGATCTAGGGAGGGGTTCCGAGGGAAGGGCGGCCGCCCCCCCCCCGTCGCGATTCGAAGGAAGAAAAATGAAGGAGATAAAGAGGAAAAAGGGCAAAAAACCAAATGTTTTCTGTACTTCAACGCTTTTTTGCGTCAATACAAGGCTTGTTTTTTATCTTTTTAGGCGTTTTTAAACGGTTTTAAAGCAGCCAGTATTTGAGGAAAAATTTTGAAAAAAATTACCTTTGTGGCAAATTTAGCTGACTTTTTGGCCCTTCGTGCTTCTCCACATCCATGCAGCATATCCGTAGTACGAGTTCCTCATCGGCTTCCAGAACTCAAATTTAATCTTCAATGCGGGGGTCTCGGTCTGCATTGCGTGGATGGTCCGCAATTTCGTGCTGTATATCTCCAAAGATGGTGTAATGTGGGTAATAACGTCCCCGTTATCACCCCCCTTCCAAGTCCTTTCCTAATTTCCACTTTCGCTGTTTTTCCTAAAACTCCCCCAAAATCCCCCAAATTCCCCCATAAATATTGTAGTGTTATAATTGTTGGGAAGTCCCATAATTATGCATTATCTTGTATGTAAACCCCTCCCCTAAATATTGTGCAGTGCTAACTTTATGCTCGTCTTTTAAAAATATCTAAAATTGTCTATTTTTGAGCGTAAACTTAACATTGCACATATTTCCTTTTCTTGTTGGCTTAGCGAAGATAGACCCTCCCGTTCCCAACGCATGACAAAATTCTCCGCCTTCCAGGACATCCTCCGACAGCGAATTCGAGCCATGGCGGAGCGCCGCCGTCGTGGCCAATCCCATCCACCATTCTTCGATGATCGCAACCCTCCGGGCGGCATCCGGGCGGCCCCCCTCGTTATGAGCGTCAACCGGCATAGCATTTTCATGGCCGGTACCCACCCGAACCCCCGGTCCGACGATGTATACTGCCCGGTGGCAGGTCTAACCCACTACAATCCTGCCTTTCCCCAATTGGCGAACGAACCCCTCCCGATCGATCCTCGCTCCCCGGTCCTCCGCGGCTGGTAGGCCGATCCACCCTCCGCCTATCGTCCCCCGGCTCTTCCGTCCACCTTGCCTTCCCAGCCCTCCTGCCC
>JASAND010009991.1:0-14033 GCA_030248195.1 Trissonchulus latispiculum
ATAATTTTTTGTAAAAACAACTTGCTTCAGATCAAGTACGGTGGACCGGTTCCTAAATCCTTGTATTTTGTGGATCCGTTTATTGACCATCTGCCCTCTTTACAGAAGCGGACCGTTTCGCGCGGTCAGCAGTGTGCTGACAGATCTTGGAAATCACGGATCAACCCGCCTATATATTGTAAGAGTAGATGGATCACAGATTCTGACTTTGAATTTCCGTATTTCTTTTAACGGGTTCTCCGTTCGTCCGGTTTTCCGTTGCTCCGTGGAAGCATGAATCGGCTAGTCAATCTTTAGTAGACAGAATTGGATTTCTTTAGTCAAAAACTCACTTTTCCGTACCCAAGTCGAAAATTTCTACATCTTTTCTACATAAGTTATATACATCAGTGTTTCATGTGCAGACAGAAAAGAGGATGAAATCAGCGGAATAAACTAGTTGTGTGCTCTGGTGCGGATTTGAAACAAGGTGGTTCGATTCTCGCACAGGACAAGTTTCTTCACATTCATCCAATCCTGACTTCAATCTTTTATACTATGGTCCTTATTCCTGCTGCGCCTCAGTGCAACTAGACTTGCTTAAATTTGGTCAGCTATGGTTTTTTGCACGTCCTTCACGGTTAAAGATGCACTTCTCAGTATCAATCCGTGTGCGCAACGCTTTAAAATGGAGATACCATGATTTGCGTGTGAATTTTATTTAGAAGAGCTTACGATTTGGGCTTGCGGTTCCCAACAAACTCGGAAATTTTCGTCGGATTAAATTTTTCATGATTTTTTTTTACCTTCGCATGCCTTCAACTTGCATAACAAGTTTCAAGTATTTAAAACAAATTGACACTTGGAACCAGTTATTTGACTGATGAAGCTGATCTCGTTAAGAACTACAGCATTAAATGTGTCACACACTGTGTTTGCGCTCAAGTTTGCATTAAGCTGTATCAAACAATCTCTAATTAATTAATAGTAAATCTTACTGCGCAGCAGGTTTACAATTTACAAAAATGTTGACTCCATCGGAAACTCAACGTTTTGCATAAAATCTTGCGTGTTTTAGCTGGTATTATACTGTGAAGGGTGGAGATCTGGGTTTTGGGATTTACTCACTGCCAAGCGAAACCACGGAGGACGATTTGTCCAAATTGGACATCGAATCACTGGACATGGTGGCTCCCTATGGGAGATGGCTGAATATACTTCCGGAATTCGGACAACTGAAAGCCAAACGCGGAAAATGTTAGTAGATATTCAGAAAATTTTTTCGATTTCCGAGATGTGATATACTTCTAAGCTTAAACAAAGGAGAAGCTGCGTGGTAGTATCTTCAATTTTAATGTAAACTAAAGGAATTTACGTGATGAATGAATTAATGAAGGATCACGTAAATGGAAAACCGAAGCGGACGAAAATACCCGCTAAGGCCATGGTAGTAGATTGCGCTGAGAGAGATAGATTAGGGATAATCCCGCTCCTTCTTCCATCCTTTTCAAATCAAATGTCGTGTACTTCTGTAACTTTTGCCGCCTAATGCTAGTGATAATCTTTCGCGGCTGGGAAAAAGATATCTTTTACCATTTTAGATTTGATTCAATTTGATAATCGATACAGCCGATTCTGGAGCAAAGAAATTCATTATCATATTGAAATCACAGAAACTGTAAAGCCAAACTTTAACTGTTATCAGGAATAGACTCTGCATTATTTATGTATTTGTATTTATGTATTTATGTATTTCTAGGTGGACTAGGAACAGGAAGTTAAGACAAGTTGTCTGTAACAGACAATATGGAAGATTTCACAAATTAAAAATGCCCATACTTGCTTAGGCTTAATTGTTTAAAAACACAGCAAATTAAGCTTGGTACATATGGGTTCTCTGTTTTTTTTTTTTTTTTTTTTTTTTTTTTTTTTTTTTTTTTTTTTTTTTTTTTTTTTTTTTTTTTTTTTAAAAAAAAAAAAAAAAAAAAAAAAAAAAAAAAAAAAAAATAAAAAAAAAAAAAAAATATATAAAAAAATAAAAAAATAAAATTAAAAAAAAAAAAAATATAAAAAAAAAAAAAAAAAAAAAAAAAAAAAAAGTTAAGGAGTACAAAAAATAGCTCGCATTGTATAGACAATGCCTAGTGTCACACTCTTATCATTATATAATTTTGGGGGTAAATAACTACTGATTGACTTTACTCAGAACGTTTTTGAAGTAAATTGTTGTCACGTTATTTCATTAATTAGATTTGGTCAGGGTCTCACCTTCTTCCGTCATCGCACACCACGGTATTCACCTGTAACAGAGCTGGAAGTGGGTCAACATTTGTGACTCGCACCCGATCCGCGACCTGCGTACCCTTCACCCTACCCACTTGACCCACACCCGTGACCCTCCGGAACTTGTTTGACCCACATAGCCCACTTTTGACTAACTGATGAACTGCACTCTTAGAAATGTTCCAGTAGAACCTACAGGAATCACTTTTGTGGATGTGTACAAAAGCTTTTGTAGAAAATACAAGTTAAGTCTTGTAACTTCTACAGGACACCGTTGGTAGTTTTTACCGGACATACCTTGGTAGAATTGGTTACAAGTTAGAACAGTATTCAATACAAGTGAAGCCTGTTGTTTTCACAGGTTTACAGGATTACTCTACAGGAAAGTACTCGATACGCTGTGAACGCAAACTGAGTGTATAAGGGTGACAGTGATCATAATTTCTGAAGACTGAAATTTTTGAATTTTTTCAAATTTTCAGTCTTTCAACACCACGTGGGTGATTTTTTTGTAACGGCCGCTCCCTCCCGAAATATTTTGGGAGCGGCCGTCCCCCCTGCACCTGGCCCCCCCACCTCTTTTTGAAATAACAGGTCGCTCCAATAAAATTTACAGGTTTTGTCTTGTAAAAACTACAGGTTTGGTATCTGATTCAGGATTGCCAAAAAAGTCGAACAAAACTACAGGTGTCTTTAGTATTTTCTACAGGAAACTCTGTAATAACAACTACAGGTTTCCTTAGTATTTACTACAGGAAACTCCTGTAATTTTTACTATTCGAGAGGCCAGTAAAAATACAAAAGTTGCTTTTGTGGAAAATACAGGAAGCTACTAAAATAAAATCATAAGATTCTTAGCTGTTTGATTGTACTTGACTGCGGTTTGATGGCAATCAAATCATTAAATATGCAATATCTTTATAATTTTGAGAACTAAAATAAAGAAAGTTCAGGCACAACATAGGTTGCCTTGGGGGCGACTGAAATAACCGTACGTCAGAACTGCTTGGGGGTCAAGTTTTCTATCCTTGACCTTCGCCTCTCCGTCTCTTGTCCAGCTCTAAACGGACCGCGGAGGGCAGCATTCTATAGGCCTCAATGAGTGCCTGACAAATGCTGGGCACCTTGACAAAAAAAGAAAGTTGAGGCAATTGCGAAAATTTTGGAAAATAGGAATAGGAATAGAACATGGGAAAAGAGGAAAAGATTAGCCGAAGGTCGGAATTATCTCTAAAAGTTTTTCAAAACTTGTCAGAGGAAAACGGGAACCTACGGGAAAATCTTGCAAACGGTTTTTACAATATACATCATAGATTAACGTGGGGGGTATGGGAGGGTCCAAGCCTCCCCCAACCCGGACAAAAGCCCTACCGCCGTTAGGAGCAAGGGGTAAGGAAAAATTGGGTAAGGGGTATGCAGAAATGGCCGAAAAAAATAGGTTTTCGCACCAAAATTCCGATAATTTTTTACAAAAATTTCATAATTTTTCTAATAAATCGATTAAAAATTTTGAAATTTTTTTCTAAAATTGATCATTTTTATCAAATTCCTTAAAGATTGTGAATTTATATTACTATTACTTATGGTACAAGCTCCCTCGAAAATTTTGGTTCCAGGTACAAGGCCCCCCCCCCCCGGACCCAACCCTATGTTAATGTATAACGTACTCTTAGTTATTATGTACTCTCGCTAATAGTAAACAAGTTCTACATTCAATTTGGTGTCAGAAGAAGTTAGTTGTAAAGTTCGGGGTTACGGTGTACTGACGTTAAGTCTTGTCGGGGCTCTTCATTGTCACATTTTTGGGTAGTGTTCTATTTCACTTGGTGCTTGTGCATTAGTTGTGAGTATTCAGGTTAGATACAATATATAGAAGTATTGCTACTAATTTTGGATAATTTCTGTTGAGTTGCAGTTTCCTAAAGTTTCAAGTAAATTGTTGTCACGTTATTTCTTTAATTAGATTTGGTCAGGGAGGGACTAATCTTCTTCCGGCATCGCACACCACGGTATTCACCTGTAATCTTCGGATTTTAATTTAGAAGTAAAGTAGACAGCTCAGCTTCATTATCTCTCGTAGAGTCAAACTTCACAATAGAGTAGAGTAGAGATATGTAGAATTAATTCATTTAACTCCACTCAAGCTTGACGTTTCTCCTCTTTCATAACTTTTTCATGAAAAGATTCGATTGAGTGTAATTTTAAACTTGTTTAACATCTGCTGACACTTGGAAAAGAAAGTAAATGAATGAAAGAAAATGAAAATGAATGAATGAAAATGAATGAGTGAAAATGAAAATGAATGAAGAAAAAGAATGAATGAAAACAAAAAGAATGAATGAAAGAAGGTTAACACTACTATAGCTTCGACTTCGATCTGTGCATTTCGCTGATGCTGAAATGAGAGTACTACTGTTTTCAAAACTGCTAAGATATTCTGAAATTTTGCCATGTTTTAGTGTTCTTTCCTCCCCAGAAGTTTTGGGGATTGCTTAGCGTTCTGTTGAAAATAAGTTACATCATAGAGTACTACTTCAATAGAACGCCAAGAAAGTTTCTACAGCCAGTAAATGTTGCACTACGCTGTGCACAAAATGAAGCAAGGAAATTTGTAAATGTGCAGAATATTGTACAAATTGGTATGGACTGTCAGTGTAAAGAGAAAAACTTCTTGTTAGCGTTGAAGCTTTTAATGTTAGAATTTACAGTGTTGTCTTGAAACTAGTATTGTTGCAGCAAACGCGAAGCGCATACAATTTTCTACACTTTCAGAAGTTAAGTGTAATCTTTATCTATCTTTGCCATGTGTGGTTAATTTTCGACTAAAAGTCCTAGCTGAACTCGAACGTGCTTTTTCACGCAGACTCTTTAGCGTCCAACAAGCATATACTTGTACCAGGTGGTACGCGCTTCTGAGTTCCCTTTTGTATTGAATAAGGTCAAAGATTCTGATCTGTACATTCTTCGTGGCGTCGTATCATTACCAGAATTAGGTGATTGGCCTTTCTTGCCACGGAAGCTGTTAAACTTGGGTGGTGACGTTTGGCCTATCCTTAGCTATGGGCGTTTTCGGGCTGGTTAGCCCTTAAGAGGGCTCTTATGCGGTCGGGGATTTGATCCGGGACCGTACGCGCCACACTTGTGTAACATTAAGAAAAGAAAAAGCCAATCGTCTAATTCTAGTAAAGTCAAAGATGCTGGAATTTGACTAGCTGCACAAAAGTACATCGCAAAATGTTGAGTTTGGCTCAACATTTGAAAGCACAAAACACAAAGCACATTTTTGAAGTATGAACTAAAGCCCGGCTCACAATGAAGTGCTTTGTGCTTTGTGCTTTGTCTTCTGACCTTTGTGGTTTTGTCCCTTGTGCTAGGTGCTCAGTGCTCAGGAGACAGTGCTTTGTGCTTTGTGCTCAGAGGGCATAAGACACAGTTCACGATGATAAAGCACAATTGCAAAAAGCACAGGTCACATGGTCGAAAGATTGTTCGAAAAATAAAAACCAACATTGCAGAATTTCCGAAATCTTTGAAATATGAATTATGATTGTAATTACTTTGAAATTAAATAAAATAACAAGATATTCCTTTGTGCAACAGCACAAAGCACAAAGCACATTTTTGAAGTATGAACTAAAAAAGCATAAAGCACAAAGCACACGAAGTATCAACCGGTCCTAAAGTGCACTGTAAGACTGTACATTTGGAGCATTAATGCAACTCTGCATAAGGCAAAATTATAAATATTTTGCTTTAGTCTAATTATTATTGTTTATTATATACTGTCATTGATCATTAAATTTATTGGATAATTATTGCTTAATCATGCCGGCGTTCTCATTTGATTTGGAGAAACTGACCGATCATCAGAAGAACATTTTGACGCAGGTGAAGTAAATAGTGCCAAGAGTCCATAATAAATTACTTATGTTATACAAGACCGTCTTATGCATATATATATAGTGCAGTTATGCACTCTTAATAGTACTGTTTCAAACTATGAACTAGTGATAAAATTGCATTATTTTATCAAGAGTACATTATATATAAGAACGCAACAAACGTCACACTTTCTGATATCAGCCCGAAAATTATCTGAATGCTAACTGCCTCCGCAATAGTGCACCTATAGTGACCCCCTTCCCCGCAAATCAGTGGTTTGTCTTTAGTAGTCAGAATTTCGTACGTCATAATTAGTTAGGAACTAATTTTTAAGACTTTTATAATAAAATTTAAGCTTTGTTCAACTTTCGTTTGTCACAAGTCCATAATTTCATTAGTTAGAAATTTGCATGTCAGGATTTTATAATAACATCTGTCTTCCTGGCCCAAAGCCTAACAAGATGGCTGATCTTGATGATGATTTTATAAAATACCTGCTCTGCAATAAACAAAAATATGTGAGTGTATCTCCACTACCAGCTTGCAGCAAAGAAGATCACTGTAGTTCAAGAGGGACCACTGGGCCCGCTACGTAATACCAAGAGTACATAATAACTAAGAGTGTGGCAGGCGTCACACTCTTAGTTATTAATGCCGGGGACATCATCTGCACGATAACGTCGGACCCCCTACACAAATTAGACCCCAGTGACCCTTCCCACAAATGAGCACCTAGTACACATTTGCGTACCATCACTCGCTTGTATGTTTATGTGTTGAAGCCAAAAGCATTCTATCAGCAACTGGCCACTTTGGAGCTTCAACACATAAACATACAAGCGAGTGAGCATACTCGAATTTGTACTAGGTACTCATTTGTGGGAGGGGTCACTGGGGCCTAATTTGTGCAGGGGTTCAGCCGTTATCATGCAGATCATGTCCCCGACCTTAATAACTAAGAGTGTGACGCCTGCCACACTCTTAGTTATTATGTACTCTTGCTAATACCTACACCTTCTGGGGCCAATTGCATAAAAATCTGCTAGTTTTTATAGATGCTGGTTTGCGCATTCCGCATTGCTGGTATTGCACAACGTTTGTGCGACACTCGCACCTAGCAACACTAGTGTGAGTCAAGCGACGTACTATAGTTGCTAGATGCCAGTAGCACTAGCAGAGCTGGTCTGAGTTGCATAAAATCTACTATTTCTGCGCTCTACTAGTGCTAGTAAAATCGTCTAGTTAGATTTTGCCAGATATGTAAGTGTCAGAAATCTTTTGATAACTTTTGGAAATTCTAACATTTTTCGTAGAAACTTAGAAATATAATAAAATATAGTAAAGAAAAACGGTTTTACTTGTTTTTAAGCTCTAAAACATTTTCAAAAAACTATGAAACCATTATTGGGCACTTACTTGTTTTCAACAAAATTTTAGCACTTAAATAGATACTATAATCGCAGATTCTCAATTCAAAGCTAATTATATTGAGACTGTTTATAGTTCAAAGAAAGGTTTTCGGAGTTTCAACAGCCCTACCTGAAAGAAGACCGCTATATGCTGCATTGGTTGGCAGGTAACTTTTACTTTATGAAACAGATAAAGATAAATAATAAACGCAAAAACAAAAATTATTAACAAATATGTAAATTACTGCACAGTTTACTACCTAATTCATAATAGTAGCAGAGACTAGTCGAGCTGTGTTTTTGCTATTTGCACAACCGAAAATGCCGTTTTATGTTGTCAGCAAAATTATGTTGCTAACTATTGACTAAGTAACCAATTTTTTCGACTTTTATAGCAAGAAAGTTTGATCTAGCTGAAGCTGAGCGAATGCTGCGAAAGGTTAGTTTAAGCAAGACTATATAATAATATAAGAGTGTGATAGCTGCTGGCAGGTTGTCTGTTATCAGCTGCAGCCGGTACATGCTCTGTTCGCTAACGGCTGGGCTGACTTCACAAATGTCACATTCTAGTGTTGTTCACCGGCCCAATTTTTCATGGGCCGGCCGGCCCGGCCTGGGACCGGCCGGTTCACCGGCCTTCACCGGCTATCCAAAATACAAGTAAAAACATAAGATATTGACAGGTTTGAAGCCAGATTGTAGCAAGTTCAAGGCAATACTCCGCAGAAACTGTCACCGGCCGGCCGGCCGGCCTGGCCTGTATTTGGTAGGCCGGCCTGTTACCGGCCGGCTGGTCTAGACAAGGCTGGTGCACAACACTATCACATTCCCTTCAAACGAATTCAATTGCACGCTATCCTTGCGTTCTAAAGCACGAAGCAGACACAAATTAAACGTATAGAGAGGGGCTGTGTTTTCGAGCTTTAACATGCAAAGATACGGCGACCGGCGATACGGTAAATGAACAGAAACGTGTACTGGGTACTGAACTGATTCATGGGGGTCATTAGGTAGATACACGTTAGTGGGGGGTCACCCGTTAGCGTGCAGAGCATTATACCTGCAGCTGTCACACTCTTATATAGTATGTAGTCTTGTTTTAAATAATTATTAAGAAGAAGAGATACGTAGCCTGGTGACTGTCTTTGCTAGTGCTGGGATTGGCCGCAATTTTCTCTGGTTGGTTTGGCTTGGTTGGCAGGCCTCGCCGGCCAACACCCAACACTGGTCTTTATGGATAAGCGTAACACTGCTCCGAGCTCCGACCAGAATATGCGAACGTTTCTCCTCCTGCAAGAGGAGTTAACAAAGAGTTAACAACTTCTAAATTCTACAAGGGGAGTCAACAGCCAATCAGATTACCATTCTGGAAGGAGAGCAGATCAAAGGATTGGGATCCTTTGGATTCATATTTCCAAAAAGAGCGGTACTTCTCTTTGGAAGACAAGACTTGATAACGTTTCAGCTGTCCCGATCTGTTAGCTTCAGCTAACTGATAGTTATACATGTGTCATTACTAAACTAATTTGCATAAAATTTAGTCTCATGTGAGGACCAAAAACTGTTCTTCACTCTACGGCTGGCTTTCACAAAGTCTAAACTGTGAAACTGTCGTGTTATCCTATTTCTTCTAGTTACTGTTTCGGTATTTAGCAAAGGCGCGTGTAGCCTAGGTAATTTCCCAAAGATAACATTATTTTGACTAGCAAAAATTTCAAGAATAAATTGCAAGAATTAAATGATGTGTTGTGATTTTTTATTTTAATTTTGCTTTTCAGCATCTGCGATATCGGGCTTGCCTAAAAATGGACGAGCCAGGCTATTTGAATACACAGTTCCATGAAGTAAACGAATGGAATTTTTATCTTCATTTTATTTTTGTTTCAATTAATTAATTTTTTTAATAAAAATAAGTTGCTATTTACAGCATCTGCGGCGGCTAAAATTCGGACCTCGGGTGGAGATCGAACTCACTACGTCCAGGGGCCGATGTTATCAACGTCTAAATCCGGGTTAAGTCGCTAATCCGGGTTAACATCATGTGTTAAAGATAGGCGAGTAAACCCGGTTTAGCGAGTTAACCCGGGTTTAGACGTTGATAACATCGGCACCTGATAAGCGTTCAGACCCACTCTACCGTCTGAGCTACTGAGAAACAAGATAAACCAAGCATTAAAATCAAATACTCCGCAAGAGTATATAGTTGTTCTAACCCTTCTTACTGAGGCTACTTTAGCTCAGTGGTAGATTGTCGGCAGGATAAGCAAATGGTCGTTGGTTCGAGTCCAACCAGAAGATTTTCTTTTACTGTTGAAGGAAATGAACCCTGGGGCAGGTAAATTTTTTTTCAGGCAGCTGACTATTATCCCACTGGGACGTACGGCCATACCAAAGACGGACTGCCTGTGATATATCATGCCTTTGGTAACATTGATGCCAAAGGTGGGACTAATTGCTTTCGGTTTTTATTTCTAGTCCAAAGAGAGACAATGATATTGTACACCCTGCTAAATATGAGTGCTCCACGTGAACTCCGAAAGGTTGAAATTAGCGTTATACAACTCACTCTCTCTTTTCCTATGTTAATTTCGTGCGTATATATAGCTGAGTGCACGCTACAGAGAGCTTTGTTGCTCTTCTGTATCGTGCATCGTGCGGATAAGTTACTTATCCGCACGGTGCACGCTGGGAGGCCTGTACCTAAACTAATTTGCTGCGCCATGCAGAGAAATGCATAACGCAGCAGTGTGTGCACTGTGCAGCTGAGCTCCAATCTAGACAGCTCAGCTGCACACCAAAAAAGGCCTCCCAGCCTCGGCAATTTACTACCAGATAACCTTCAAAATTGCTTGAATTTATGTTCTCAGCTGCAGCATCAGAGAATCAAGTTTCATTAGTTTACTGGCAAGCTTCATTTGTAGCTTGTTTCGTTGTATATGTACTTTACAATACGACATTGCTTGCATTCAGAGAGTAATGCAGCGTCGCACGGGAAGCCCTCGTGCGTGGCACTCGTGCGCTTCGCGCACTCGTGCCACACACTCGGAGCTTCCCGCACGGCGTGCGTATAAATCTCTGAATGCACGCAGAGCCGTGCTATAAAGTATACTTATAAACTTAGTCTCGCTCTCCAGGGGGTGGCACAGTGGTAGAGAGTTCTACTGAAGATGCGAAGCTTGGCGATTCGGATTCGATGTGCCATGGACACTTTTCTTCATATCTTTCAATCCTGATTTCAGCATTTCACAGTCCTGTGCACAACTTTAGCAAGACATATAAAATCGAATGAGCTCACATTTGAAATGGATCAGGGTGCATTTGAATATTAATTTGTAAACGATATCTAAAATGCTTAAATTTGTAGGTTTAAGATTTTAATGGGAAAACCAAAAATCTTTTGACTTTCAATCCGCTGTAGGATTGTATATGGAGGTTTTTCAGGCATGCTGATTTCAATTCTGAAATTCGCTTTTCCATTTGGTATTTTGATTTGTTTTGCTTTGTTTCCAAAAAGTTTACATGCACCTACCTTTTTCTTTTAGCTTAAAATTTCAGCTTGCAGAGAGCTAACGAAATTCAACATCGAAAACTGAATTTCAGATTCATAGACTTTGCCTGGAAACGTGAGTGTCGTGCCGGCTGAGTGGTTAAGGCCTTCGACTTCGGATCCGATAGTCCGAAGTTCGAATCCCCGCTGCCACAAGGCTTTCACAAATCCCCTTGAGCAAGGGACTAAGCACATATCGGTTCGCCGTGGGCTCTAGCCAACCCAGCTATCCATCCTTAATTGGTCGGTAAATGGGTACCACTTATGTGGGAAGGTAACAGGAGACTCTGTAGGCATCTGCCCTGAGGAGCTGGCCCCTCCTCCACAGTTGCAGCTATCGTCAGAGGTAGCACTCCTCACTCAAGTGGCTTGTAATCGGGGATGAGCACCGACGCCCTGTATATTCTTGCATGAGGATAGGAGTTACTCCGAGGGTCCTTTTGTAATAGAGTGACTGAGATCTGTGACGATTATGGGCTGATTCTGAAAGTAAACTGCTTTGGGTCGTGAGATTGGTTGTAGTCGGTTAGGGTTAGGCTAGGCTTCTTCGGCCTGTAGATCTGATCAGCACTCTAGAACACTGGTCAGCATGTGGGGATTCAGAGATCTCCACTTAGATTGAAGCATAGACTGTAGTGGTGTTCTGACAGACCGCACTTAATGGTTGACCGGGTAGGGGTTTGGATTCGTGAGTTCGTTTGAGAAGAGGGGTCACCAGGGGGTTTATAGTCTCTATATCGACTCTTTCCAATTGATGCAGTCTTATCCTCAGCTCGGATAAGACAGGGAACGATGATCTGAAAAGTAGGCTGAAGACGAGTCTAAAAGTCACACAATTTATTGACACAAAGGCACAGACTGTAGTTATCAATTCCAGCAGATACGGTGTTCAATGCAAGGTTATGATACAATGAACAGAGATTAAAACAATCTGCCAGAATTGCCCTTCTAGAACTGACTGGTTTAGGTTTTGGTTTGGGTTAGGGGTACACACTGTCTCCAGGACTTTTCCTGCAAGTAACTCAATTACACTACGGGGTCGGATAGGTAACCTATGTGCTTGACTAGCTCAACTAGTATACACTAACTCAACTCTTAGGCCTTTCTTCGTAGCCTCTTTAGCTTGCTCTGTCCCTCTAACAATAGAGTGGGACTTCACACCAATTAGCACAACAATTAACGTAAATTAAAATAGTCTCACACGGGAGCGGCTTGGATTAGTTCTGGGGCCTCCGTGTAACGGCTACCCAGGCAACTTAATTTAGAGAGACGAGGGGTCCGTTCCTGAAATGGATAATTACAGTTACGGGCTGAAGAGTGTCGGATGAGATACGAAAAGGTCGATCGGCTGACAGCTAATATAATTAGGTAAATTAAAGCAGAGCACAAAATTGTCTAATTAAGCTGAGCAGAGAATTCGCTGGGAAAGATGATAACGATGACAGACTGAACTCCACTGAACATCATCATGTTTTCGGAATAGAAATAGTTGCTTTTGATTTTTCGAGTACACAATTGTTAGTTTCCCAATTCGATTCCAGGTGATGCCGTCTGTCTCTGCCTTCCAAATGCGACTGTACCAAAGAGTACACCAACTAAAGTCTGACCAAAAAATGTAGGGAGCGAAATTGTTTTGTTTATACTGAACTACCGGTACATTTTTGCTGCAGCAATGTATATATTTTATGAACCGTCATGGCATGAACTTTCTTTTGGTTGAAAAAATTTTTTTAAAAAATTAAAATTCATCAAAAGAAGCCGATTTTTTAAGTTTTGAAAGATCAGTAGAAACCAGGAACTAGCCGTTCGGTGGAAAATTAGCCCATGTCCCAGTCATATTGAATCCCGAATATCAGCTGATTTCGTCAAAAATTGCGATAGTTATTCAATTTTTTCGATTTTCAAAATCCTTTGATCTTTGCCGCTTTTCCAACTTTGACTGGCCATTACTCGCGACTCACTAAGTACAAAAATTTTTTACTTGGATTTTCAGGACCGCTTACGTGTCAGCTTTCATGTGATATATGTGGTTTTTCAAAATTTGAAAATCGATTTTTTCGAAAAATACCACTTTTTGGCCCAAAATTTCGACAATGCGAATCCAGCAAAAGTGGGTAAAAATAATATTATCATAAAGTTTAAACTGAGCTGAATCCAACGATATAAAGTTTTCGTGGCTACGACTTATATTGCATCCGCAACGAATTTTTAAACAATTTCGCTTATTAGCCGGTTTTTGGCTAGTTTACACTATTTGCGGCAAATCAATGCACAATATAGCACAACTTGTCAGAAATCAGCCGAAATAGGAAATTGTTTAAAAATTCGTTGCTGGGGCAATTTTAGCCGTAGCCACAAAAACTTTATATCGTTGGATTCAGCTCACATTAAACTTTATGATAATGTTATTTTTACCCACTTTTGCTGGATTCGCATTGTCGAAATTTTGGGCCAAAAAGTGGTATTTTTCGAAAAAATCGATTTTCAAATTTTGAAAAACCACATATATCACATGAAAGCTGACACGTAAGCGGTCCTGAAAATCCAATTAAAAAATTTTTGTACTGAGTGAGTCGCGAGTAATGGCCAGTCAAAGTTGGAAAAGCGGCAAAGATCAAAGGATTTTGAAAATCGAAAAAATTGAATAACTATCGCAATTTTTGACGAAATCAGCTGATATTCGGGATTCAATATGTCTGGGACATGGGCTAATTTTCTACCGAATGGCTAGTTTCTGGCTTCTACTGATCTTTCAAAACTTAAAATATCGGCTTCTTTTGATGAATTTTAATTTTTTAAAAAAATTTTTTCACCCAAAAGAAAGTTCTTGCCATGACGGTTCAGAAAATATATACATTGCTGCAGCAAAAATGTACCGGTAGTTCAGTATAAACAAAACAATTTCGCTCCCTACATTTTTTGGTCAGACTTTA
>JASAND010009992.1:0-22479 GCA_030248195.1 Trissonchulus latispiculum
TATTGGGAATCGAACCTCGGACCTTAACCGACCCTACCTTACCTACCTACCTACCGACCCTACCTCGGACCTTACCCGACATCTTAACCGTTCGACTACAGTCGGGAAACCTCCTGCGCGGCGCGATACTCGGAGCTTCCCGCACAATGAACGTAATCTGTGAATGCACTAAAAACCGTGCTTCAAAGTATACTTGTTTTGTAGGAAATAATCTTGATAATCACTATCTACTTTTAATTGTTTAGATTGTTGTTTGCCGGGACCAGCTGGGCCGCCCGGAAAACCAGGTAAAAACGGGCAGCCCGGGGCTCCGGGAAATCCGGGAAAACCGGGATTCCCAGGTCGGCCGCCCGCAACGTGCGAAGAAGCGACGACGCCGCCCTGTCGCCCCTGTCCGCGAGGACAACCTGGCATGCCTGGTCCCAGGGGAGAACCTGGTATGTACTCAACATTCCTCTAGTTTATGCAAGACCTAGTATACAATTTATGCCAAGCATCTTTGTATCTAAGAAATAGTTCAAGAACCTTCGTAGATTCTCTGTTAGACATTAGTAAATTTTCTGAATGATTGGTCGTTGCTTATCCCATGAAGTGAGGAGTTGAGGACTAGGATTTATATATAGACTCAAAAATTCTGATTCCTAAAATCTAGGTGAAGTTTTCCTGCTGTTGTAAATATAACTGTATCTTCTTCTAATATTTTTTTGCGAATGGAAGTATCGCCATACATTATACGTATAAACAAAGAAATCGGGATTGGCATCTGTGCATATGCTAATAAACACATCCTGATGCATCGGCTCAGGGAGAACCGGGACCGCCAGGTCGACTCGGGGATTGAAGGGAATGACGGGGCGCCAGGAAGACCGGGCCCACCGGGTCCGCAGGGAGAGCAGGACCGCCCGGGCCAGAGGGGCCCAGGAGGGGAGATCCGGGCAGACCGGGAGCGACGACGCCCAGCTCCCCGGGGATCAGGGGCCACCTGGCCCCACTGGGACTCCCCCGGCGAGAGGAGGACCCTCCGGGCGAGGACGGGAGACCGGGTCGGGACGGGCCTCCCGGAGTCAAGGGAGAACCCGGGAAACCGGACCCATCGGACCAGAGGGGAGAAATGGACCGGACTGAGATCGAGGCCCTCCCGGACCCCCGGGCAACGAGGAATCTGTCCTAGATCTGCTCAAATGACGTTGCGAGCTTTTCTTTCGAGGACGGAACGGAAGCTTCATAAAGTGACATCACAACGTCACTAACCTCTATAAGCTTGGTCTCTAATATGCCAAGCAAACAACAAAACCTTTACCTCAGTTGCTCAGGCGGATGCTCATTTCTCCTGAGAATGGAAGACTTGCAGATGCCTTACTTCATACAACTACATATTACTGTTTCATTGCAATTCTCACAGAAACACACAAACACAAAATTGCATAGGTCTGCACTATTTTCCCAGCCTGATACCGATACCGTAAAAACTCCACAAAAAAGCTACCCGTTTAAAGAAGTTACAATTTGAAATTGCAATTGACCTACATAAATTGTGCAGTAAATGAAGCTACTGCCTCCTAATTTTTCAAGCTCAACTTCGGGCATCAACCAGAATTGATCCGAAAAGGAACAGATATCAGAAACATTTACAGTCCCTCAGGTAACACGAAGCACTGAAAGAAAACACCACCTCAAACCATTCATTACAAAAGTCATTCAGCGCGCAGCGTAGTTGAGTTAACGCCCCATAGCCTCGATCTGGCGGTGGACCACGGGTTGTAGTAGTAGGACTAGCATCGACCCTGTTGAAGGCGCGAAGTATCCCTTCTGAACGAGATTGTCGAAGGGTCCGGCGCCGACCTGCTTCTCGGAAGAAGGCCTTTCCCCTTCGGGCGGATGCCCACCTTCCCGGCCTTCTGATTGCTGAAGACATTCCCCATCCCGAGAACCGGGATCTGAGTCCCCTTCGAATCCGCCTCCGCTCACTCCCCCGCCCACATCGAAGCCCTTCCGGATCCCCGTCTGGAGGACGGTCCGCTCCTTTCCGTGACCCACTTCCACATTGCCCGGGTTGTACAGTCCGATCCCGGTCTGAGCCACATTGGTCGCCAACGGCGCTCCGCCGAACAGAAGATGTGGCAAAACTCGAAATAAATAAAGCAAAAATACAGAAATATTATTGAAATGCGGTTTCTAACTCGCATAAATTTTAAGATAAAACAGAAAAGTGTACCACTGTTGGAAATCGAAGGAAGTTAACTTGTTGCCAACCTGTTAAAGGCCGGTTCACACTAGCGCACAAGAACAAGCACAAGCACAGGTACAAGACGAAGACGTTCACACGATGGCATACGCATAAGCATGTCCAAAAGAATACGAAATTCAGCCATGTCATGCATTCTGATTTTATAGATTAAAACATTTTTAATTGGCTGCTTTCGTTGTGCTTGTGCAAAAAGTTGAGCTACATTCATCTTGTGCTTGTTCTTGTGCGCTAGTGTACCACAGTTTTGTCCATTTTCTCAAGACTTTCCATATATAAATAGGGTGAGATAGGGAGGGGCTGCGTTAATTACTATTTAGAAGAGTACATAATAGAATAAAGGCCGGTTCACACTAGCGCACAAGCACTAGCACAGGCACAAGCACAAGAACAAGCACAAGCACAAGCACAGGCACAATATGAAAACGTTCACACTAGGGCACAAGCATAGAAAATAGAATTTGAAATTCAGCCTGGCCACGCCTCCTGTGCATAGTGCAAAACAATTTTCATTGGCTGCAGGCGTTGTGCTTGTGCAAAAAGTTAAACTGAATTCAACTTTTCGTTGTGCTTGTGCTTGTGCTTGTGCTTGTGCTTGTGCCAGTTTTCAATAGTGTGAACCGGTTGTGCTTGTTCTTGTGCCTGTGCTTGTGCTTGTGCTGCTTGTGCCCTAGTGTGAACCGGGCTTCAGAGTATGAATCTCTTACGCTACTATGTACTAAACACGCTTGTCATGCTCGGGTCGTTAACTTGGACCCTCCCCCTCCCGCAAATCTGGGGGAGTTTGTGTACCTCCCACCCTACATTAATTACATGCTTCATATAAGTGGGTCACCAGTGTGATGTCTGCTCGCTGATTCGCCAATTAGCTTAGGCTTATGATAGGCATTTTATTAGTAATTTTTAATTAATTAATTATAACTTTAATTAGGTTAATGTAATTAAAAAAACTAATTCGACAACTTTTGTAGCATTTTGTCTGCTCTTTCCAATGATATAAAAATTGTTGTACAACAAAAATTCGTAGGAATGTAGTCTGCAACAATTTTTATATCATTGGAAAGAGCAGAAAAAAAATGCTACAACGTTGTCGAAGTAGTTTTTTAATTACATTAACCTTAATTAAAGTTATAATTAATTAATTAAAATAACTAATAAATCACCTACAGTAAGCCTTAGGTAATGGGCGAATCAGCGAGCAGACACACACCTATATCAAAGCATGTAATTAGTGTAGGGTGGGGTACACAAACCCCCCCGGAGATTTTCGGGAGGGGGGTCCCGAGTTAGCGACCCGAGCATGTCGGGTAAGCATGTTTAGTACATAGTAGCGTAAAAGTTTCATACTTTTATTCTATTATGTACTCTTGCTATTTCGTAGTCTCAGCTAGCAAACATCATAGTACTGTTATTTGTTGCATATGTACTTCCCTTGTCTTCTGGATCGGTCTGATGGCACAGACTGAGATGGAGCCACAAAAGAAAATGTAATAAACACAAAAATTAAGACAATATAATACATCTTTCGTTGCTAAGTCGTGAGGTCGCTAGGGAACACTGCGCACCAATTACCTAATACTTATTTAACCAGAAAATTATATGGTTTATCTTCAGTAGTCAGAATTTCATATGTCAAATTTCGTTAGTCAGGAACTAACTTTTCAAACTTTCATTAGTCAGAATTTCATTAGTCAGAATTTCGCCTTGTCAGAATTTTGCAAAAAAATCACTGTTCTTCCTCGCGCAAAGTGCAACAAGATGACCGGTCTTGATGATAATTTTATTAAATGATTTCTAGTCGACACAAATATATGTGTCTTGGCTCTACCACCACCAGCAACGAGCAAAACTTTCTTTTTCAAAAGGGGTTCCCCAACAACTGGGTAGGTTCTTCGTGCACACCTCACATTTTATAGACAGGAAATGAAGATATGCTGTTTCGTTAGAATTCCAAAAGAATCAGAATGGCCAACATACGTAATAACTGTTGGATTATGTACTCTTGGTATGGCGCAAATCATCAATGTTCTTTTTGGGGAAGAGTTAAGAGCTACAAAAGAGTTGATTTTAGCTCTGCTCTGCTTTACTCACCCCTGCTTTATCGGGAAAGGCCCTAAGACTGTGCAGCGACGTGCAAAATTTTGAAGAAACTGGAAAAATAAAATTCTGACATACGAAATTCTGACTAATGAAATTCTGACTAATGAAATTCTGACTTATGAAATTCTGACAAATGAAAGTTCAACTTATAGTATTTCAATATTTAAATTCTGACTAATGAAATTCTAACTAACGAAATTCTGACTAATGAAATTCTGACTAATACGATTCTGACTGATGAAAGTAGACGAATTATATATCCAAACGGTACGGTAGAAATAATATCTAAGATTAAAGTTGTGTAAAGAGAAGGTAAGACTGTGCGATGTGGACAAATTTTATCTTTAATTTAGCCCTACCAGGAGGAATAAAATAAAACAGCACGGCAAAAAATTGATGCTTAACACAGGGTCTGCACTGGACGCACTCTGTTCGCATCCGTAATCAATCAGTCCGGGTTTGGCCTTCCGAAATTCTGGCTTGGCTCTGTTCCGTGCCCCAGCCACAAACTAAAACGAAACAAAACAGTATACAAAAGCTCTTTATCTAAATCCTAATGTTCAGTGTTTAAAAACACTGGTCCTATTATATGAGTTGAACAATAAAATCATTGTAAATTCCACAAACATGATTTGAAATTGTTTAAAACGTTTAAAACAATGTTTAATTGGTTCCGTTTCCCCTTCACTTCGCAGAGCAACAACACTGAACGCAAGAGCAGCAAAGGTGGGCGAAATGTGTTTACAAACGGACTTGTTAAACGTCACCACAGCAAGAATTCATTACCACACCAGTTTCTTTTGCTCATAACCTTTAACATTTAATAAAATAGATTTCTTGGCAACATGGGCAAAAGTATGAAGTTTAGGACTACGAATGTTAGTAAAATGCACTGCCTACTGAATAAAACGAGTTGACAGACTAGAATTTAGGATGAGACTAGATCAACAGTGTGGTGTGCGATGCCAATAGAATAAGCCCAAAGTCTACTAGAAAAATATTAGACAACAAATAATTTTACTGTCAAAGTCACTACCGAGCTGACAAGACTCCATAAATTATTCCAAAACAACAATAAACAAGACTTTCACAATAAAGCTCAAAACGAACCACAAAGTGCCAGAGAATTTACCACAGACTTAAATCAGCGAACAAACGAGTACAGAACTACAGAGAACTCCCAAAATACTACCCCAGTCGGATTCCACTAAAATTCCTGACCACTCAGTAATTCGAGCCAATTTCAACTGATCGTTTAAGCGTGACCCAATTTCATGAATTAGCTAAAGTACCGATGAATTTAGACGAAAGTCACGAAACACTGAGCGTTTGTCAAGTTGAATAATTTCGGAGTATGCGTGCTAACTTCACACAATTTCTATCTTAAGTGTACGCTATCTTCACAACAGTTAATGTCGAAATGGCAAAATCAAGGTGGAATGAACTGCCCAAACTGCCTACTGAAGACGAACTTCTGCAACAGTAGCAAATTAGTTATCGAGGGAGACTAGAGAGGTTAGTCACGTGACCCGACCAGACTAAGCATTGTTCATTTTCGGAAATCATTCATTCACTTGACAAAAATTTGAATCCTTATATAGCTATGTTAGCAAGCAATATAAAAAACTAAACACCTACATCCATATATGAAGATAGCTCTTCAGAAATGAGAGATATATACCCTTCATTTCTGTGACTGCGCCGAGTTTTATCGGACAATGTCTATCGAAACTCGTTCCATTTTAGAAGACGGGTGAACTACCCAACCGTCTGGTTTGAATGAGCTTTCAACGCGCATTGGTTTCAACGATAAGCTGAAGAGACGAAATATGGTTATGGTTATGGTTTCGAATTATTCCACCCAATTATCATTTTAAGCAAAACCTTTCCCAGCAAAATCCTTCGCGGATGGCTTGATAGGAATTGCTGTGAAAATTTGAACAGAATAGCAAGAAAAACGCATACATAATAAGTTTGTAGTTTCCATTCTGCCTAGTCATCAACATGGTCAGAGCACTGGTTCTGATTCAGGTCTTGGCTATCCTGGAGATCTGCTCCGGAGCCGTCCCCTTGAGCGAGTTCATCAGCTTCGGCCCGGAGCACGGGGACAAGACCCTCCAGCCCTCGGACGACAGTGCGGAAATGCTTCACCTAAAGGTTCCGTTCAACTACTTCGGGAAAAAGCACACGAGTCTCTGGATCAATGTGAACGGGGCCGTCTCCTTCGCCCAGCCGATTCGAGTCTACACTCCGGAGTGCAAGCCCATGGTCCAGTCCTACAGCATGATCTCCCCGTTCTGGGCGGACGTGGACACGCGATTCGGGGAACGGCCGGGAGACGTCTACTACCGACAGTTCGATGGTCCCACAGAACTGGCCAGGATGAAGCAGGACATAAAGTCCGCATTCCCGGGGGAGAACCTGAACCAGCTCAACTGGGGATTCGTAGCCACCTGGGCCAATGTGACCTACTTCGGGCTACCCAAGAAGCTGTACGATTTTCCGGACAAGGTCCCCAGGAACACGTTTCAGCTGATCTTGGTCACGAGTGGGGACAAGTCCTTCGCCATTTTCTACTACAACGAGCTGAGCTGGACGACGGGGACCCAGAGTGGAGGATCCCAACAGGACGGACTGGGCGGACAGGCCGCGAGGGCCGGATTCGATTCCGGGAACGGGAAGGACCTCCACATGATCCCGGGCTCCTGCACCCGGCAGATCCTCAACCTCCCAGAAATGAGCAACTTCCAGGGCGGACGGGGGAAGTTTGTGTTCCGAGTGGACAGAACTGTGGTGGAGGCGGTCACGGTGACCGTCCCGCCGACGGAGCCTCCGCAGTCCACCAAGACGACTTTCGGGGAAGAGGGAAGGACGTCGTGGAGACCGGAGGAGTCCAGGACCAGGTCTTCTGTGGAACCAGAGGTTGGGGAGTGGACGACTCCCTCCACTGCAGCGGCCACAGCCAGTTCTCCTGCAGTCGGGCCAGAGGGCAGAGTGAGAACTACACTCCGCTCCCCGTTTGCTCCCTATCCCTCGGACGCAGGGACAACAGCACAATACCCAGTACCTGGCCCGAGCGGTAAATCCTCTATTTTATACGTCACTTAATTCTTTCTTTACATTAAATCCATTTTATATAGTACTTAAATTCTTCCGTTACATGTGAAACACCCTTGCAAGCATTAAACTGAATCAGCCTACAGATGTAACGCGCTGTTTAAACATCATGTAGACGGTTGAGTGAGTATATGCTTTTGCAATGAGCAATAGCTAATAGATAGTTACAATGAAAACTGATAGACACCCTCAGGTATGTCTTCCTATCCATTTTCTGGATTAATTGCTTTGACATCATATTGCAGATGCTCCAAACATATTGTTAGGCAAACGATGCTACGCCTATCCGCCAAAAGCGGAATATGCCAATTCAAAGGTGACTGTTGGCTGCGATTACATGGATGCGGATTTGGAAGGGGCCTGCGTCCCAGACGATCTGCACTGTCTGATCGCGAACGGCTGCGCTCATCCCATCGGACACTGCATCCCGAAGGCTCAGAAGATACTGGAATTCGCCGTCAGATACGGCAGGGCTAACTGTGTGAATCGGCCTCGCAGGAGAATCGTTACATCAATTGGAGACATACCCGAATTATTAGCAAGGCCCGATCTAATCATCTCATCATCATTTGGAAAAAAGGACAAACAAACAAGTTTTTGAAGCAATACGACGATTAATAAACCATCTGTGCAATATAAATCTAGTAAAATGAAAGCTTCTGTTAAATTGTTAATGGCTTCGCTGTTCAGAAAGTGTAGGTAATTAGTGCTCTAATATTAGTCGTCTTAACAAATTAATTAAGTATTAGGTCTTAATAAATTTAGTTTGAGTGCCAGAAGCGTTGACTAGTGGGATTTCTTAACTGGAACCTGTAACTTGTGA
The DNA here is from genome assembly GCA_030248195.1 of Trissonchulus latispiculum. Taxonomy (NCBI): domain Eukaryota; kingdom Metazoa; phylum Nematoda; class Enoplea; order Enoplida; family Ironidae; genus Trissonchulus; species Trissonchulus latispiculum. The sequence goes on from JASAND010009992.1 coordinate 8,286, forward strand.
TTTTATGAAACTAAAACTTGAAAAATACATAATTAATTCCTTTCTATTATAGAACATAGAAGAGTATTCCACCAGAGGACTCCTCCCCTTGGCATTGCGTGACGGTGCTCCGACCACAATACGCGAATGTTACCCCGTTTGGTGGGGGGTCGACAAGCATACCCCCTCCCTGATTGGTGAGGGGGGGGAGCCAAAAAGGATCCCCGTTTGGTGGAGGGGGGTCGACAAGCATACCCCCTCCCCGTTTGGTAAGGGGGGGGGTAGCCAAAAGCCCAAAAGGGACCCCCGTTTGGTGGGGTAGCCAAAAGGGGTCCCTGTTTGGTGGAGGGGGGGTAGGCAGAAGGGGGTGTCCCCGTATGGGGGGTCGCCAAGACAGGCTAAGATTGGCTTTATGCGATTGGCTGTTGGCGACCCCCCAAACGGGGACCCCTTTCGCTCCCCCCACCAAACGGGGACCTATTTTAGAAATAACCTGAAAGTACTGTAATCCTCTGCTCTACCCCCCCCCCCCACCAAACGGGGAGGGGTCTCTGCAATCTGATTGCCTGTTGGCTACTCCTCTCCCACCACCAAACGGGGACCTGTTATCGGCTGCCCCCCAACCAAACAGAGGGGGGGATATGCGCTGTTGATTTGGCCTACTCCTCCACCAAACGGGGGAACATTCGCGTTTTGTGGTCGGAGCAACGTTACGCAATGCACTGAGAAAGGAAGCCCTCTAGTAGCCTACTCTTCTTCTTATACCTATATAGTGCAATTATGCACTCTTGATAATAGAGGGGAAATTGTGGCAAACTTTGCTTGTGACTGATGCCTCTATGTTAGTCGTTTGCTGAAACCAATTTTGCTTGTGAACTTGTCAGTTGTCAGCTTGTATCTAATGATGGGACCAAGACGCATAAATTAAAATCAAACTAACATTCTGTTTGAAATGATTGGATAAAGCTTTTCCAATCATCTGTTAAGGAACAGGATTAAGCTTGAATGCGGCCGGAGCGCCGGGCCGATGTCGTCAAATATGTGACCGATCTTGTCTTTCTCAACTGTTTCTATTGATTCCGCAGAGATGAGCTACCCATTGACATGCCAGTTGATAATTTATAGTGATTGCCATAGATTCCACTTCCACCAGTGTAAACGGAAAATGTCAAATCTTATAATTCACAAGCAACTGCCGCAGAGACATATGTATTCGCTTGGAACTTATCCAAAAAATGAAAAACGTCCAAATTTCTGAGGTTTTCAAGACGCACAAGTTGATCAAGGATAATCCCATCGCAAAACTCAGTGTAGTGGTGACGTAACAAACAGAAATGGAGTAGCACCACTTGGGCACGACACAGTCTTCCAAAAAATGAAAATTTGAATGCAAATCCAAACTTGAAAACAGTGGAAGTCTCATAAGCAGTATAGCACCCTAAATTTTTGACTTGTCTAATCTACCCTGAAAAGGAAAACAATGATCATGTTCGCTCTAGTTTTATGAAAAATTAGCTGATTGTATCATTTAGCACAGAAATGAGCTGCAAAAACAAGACCGGTGGACTCCATGAAATACAGCAATGGGAGAAAGCTGACAAAGTAACATGTATTGGACTACAAATTTCTGGTGAAGCTCAAAAATACCTGCTGAAAGGTCATAAAAGTATTTAAAGTTTTAAAAATTGCAAACACAAGAACCTTCTGCACCGAGCCTTCCTTCCCACACGACAATCACAAAGGTTGTCAACTTCTAGTTGTGCTGATCCAATAGCAAGAGTACATAATATAAGAGTATGCCACTAGGCAAGCTCTATGTTATCAGAGCAAAAACTATGCTCTGCACGCTAACGGGCCACCCCTCCCCGCAAACCAGTACCTAGTCGAAACGGGGGTACGCTCACTCGATCTATGTTTATGTGCTTAAGCTCGAAAACATAGCAGTGCGTGCGCGAATTTTGCGCCTGCTTCGAGCTTTAGAACACAAACATAGCGCTCAGAATTCTTTGAAGTGATGGGGCTGATTTGCGGGGGGGGTGGGACGTTAGTGTGCAGAGCATAGTTTTTGCTCTTATAACAACAACTTATAGTGCCTAGTGGTACACACTCTTATATTATGTACTCTTGTTAATAGTAACCAACTGGCCAACAAAAAGCCACCATATTTACTTCTCAAAAAGTCAATGTTAAAACCATAACCAAGCACACAGCAAATCACATTAAGCAGACGCGCGACCACCACACAGTGTATGTAATAACTGTCTAATTGAAATGAATACAAGTACAGCAATAACTCATGTATAAAAACAAAAATAACTTTGATACATAATACATATATAAGTATTCCTTTTTTGAAATAATTCAACTATCTGAAATGAACTGCACTGCTTTAGAACAAAAAACCAAATTCCAAAATGGAAACATGTATTCAATTTGATTAACGAGCCTTCCCGACATTTAGAATAGGTAACAATATACCTGATAACCAAAAGCATAAATAACATAAACCTATATACACGGTCACAACGACAAATACATACTGACTGACAATGGCAACGAAACAGCATGTATAGTACCGACATGGCAAAACAAGCACACTGCACATTGTATTAATTTGCTCGGTTACGTATGTTAACACAGGCTTAGAAATTAAAAGCAATAAACGAGACCGGTACAAAAATTATATACTAAGTAATTTGCAATAAAAGGGAAGTATTGTATAAATTGTGACGGTCGCAATGGCCGCCTGGGCGGTCTCCTCTTATTTTACGCATACACAGAAACAGAATAGTTTAGTCATGAAAAATATCGACCGGCCAATTAATAAAAACAATGGATTCTTGCACCTACAAAACTAAACAGATGTCTAAAATTAACGCAAAGCATTCCTAATCAGGGAGAAAATGTGCAACCTGAAAGCACTACATAAAGCACATTGTAATAAAGCAAGAGACGTTCCTATATGCAACACAAGTGATGATTACATACATCCAGATCCAACACCAGATAAAATGACAGTAGGAAAGCATACTACGACACAAAGCAAACAGAAAATCATAAAAAAAGTAAAACAGAGCTGGAGCAGACGAGATACTCTTTTACCCCGGAATCAACTAAACCTTGCTGGCGGCAAACGCTAAGGCTAATCTACAAAACGGAAATAAAACTAAAACGAAATAAAGCAAAACCCTAAAAGAATCAACAGAATTTGTTTTGGAGAGGTTTTTTCCACCGGAGGCACGAACTTTCCTACTTTCAAGCAAATTAATTCATATGATGTTAAGCAGGCTGTTCAAACATACCGCTCATAGCCCAAAGGACGCAAGTTAAACTCTACGTTCGTTTTAAAAATGCCACCAATCCTTTGTAGAAAATAAATCTGTTGTAAGTACCAACGTCCCTACCGTGTCTCTTGTCTACCCGCTAGCCAACTTACAACCGCAAACTGTAGATGTTAGGAAACCAGGCAATAAATTTAGTTAAATGGACGGAAAATGGAACAACTCACAACTCAATGCTAGAATGTTGAATCCAGTCCGGTCCCTCCCCCAGATTCATATTTACTCGGTTCACTCAACTAAAAACTCTCCCCACCACTTTCCAAAACTACCTACGCACATATATATGTATGTACTATGTGTACGTACACATAATACACTTTCTATTTCGAAAAAACTAGAACAATTTAGGCGGAATATGCGTATTGAAATAATATAACAGGAACAAACATCTGCACATGTATACAACACAATATATACAGTTTCTATACTATCATACATCATACAAAAACTAGACGTGACGACTAACTACAACATGCAAACAGTTATGACAACGAAACAAGAGCAAGAAAACACGTTCAGCATGCAATGTATACGGGGAGACGGGAGGAACACAAATCCACTAGCAGAACAGTAACAAAAACTAGAGATGCGAAAAGAAGGTCATGTATGTACCAGCTACAAAGGAGGAGAGGCAGAAGAAATCACTACGAACACAAACAATAACCTACAACCACACAAATATAACTAGCTAAATCAGTCTTATACAGGTGGTTCCCCCCAAAAAATAAAAATAAACAGGCAAGAATAATGCTATCATGAATACAACAAAATATAAATACTTATGACTGACTACATGTATGTACCACAGCAGATACTTTAATTTGGCAAACAGAACTCTACCTAAGCACTATGATATAAGGGGATGTCTGCGATGGGTTTATCCAGGGGAGGGATTTTTTGGATTGAAACACTCACTCTTAGAATTGTCTAAAGGAATTTAATTCCGAAAAGTGTAATTTTGTCAAAAACCCTCCTTTTCAAAAGCCTGGATAGCCCCTAATGTGTGCATAAGCCACCGCGTATTTAAAAACTAAATTTAACTAATTTTAATCTTCAACATAAAAATTAAACATAAATATGAATCAAATTTGCGTAATTGATGGAACAAAAACAAAAGAGATTTCTGTACGAAAATGTATATAAAGGTTATCTTTCCCGCTAAACCTTTAAGAAATTTGCGTAGCCTATGTCTGACCTAATTGCTGGCGCAGTATATCCAAACAACAATGAACATTACAAAAACTGAGGAAAGAAAACTGCAACAATCACAAAAGAGCAATGAATGAAAGCGCCTGAGAGAGCTACAAACAAACAAAAGAAGCAACAAAAACCATACAATAAAATGACTGGCTAGATTTGGACTAAAGCTAAGTCATAGCAACAGGGGAATAAAAACCAACATATTCCCAAAGTCGTAAGTATATAAATCAGTTCTACACACAGTTTATATGGCATGTATCTATACTATGCATGCACTATTAATTACTACAGGCAAAATAAGCTGCCATTAAAAATGTAAAGAACAGCAATAGATTGATCCTTTAGATCTAGCAGAAATTTTCTGGACAAATTCGTAAAGAAATCGAATTGATACATACGAACAATTGTTGACAAAAACCGAAAATCAGAAAAGCAAGCACTAAATGCTAAACAACTTCAACTATATACCTCCTGCCAAAAAGAATGCACCAGGAAAAGACAAGGAAATATTTGATCAAGAGAAGATGCGCAAGGGACTAGCACGGACTACAGACTACCATGTAGCACTAGAATAAAGCAAGAGAACAGAACAAGCACTAAGCAGAAACAAAAAGTCAAATCCACAAAACAAAACAAACGCAAGTATATATGAAAACAATTTCACAAGAAGCAGCCGTCTCCAACGATGCGTAGTAAGGAACAAAAGGTTAGTTCGGAGGCTCTGAAGACTTATTATTAAGGTTGAAAGCGGCAACCAAAAGAAGATAGATCATCCCGTGCTGCGATCACTGATAGAGGAGGTAGGCTCTGAGCGGAGGCGGGAGGTTGAGGGAGTCCGCCAGAGAGAGGCGCTCGCGACCCAGGGACCTCCGAATCACCCGTCGGCAGATGTCCATCAAAGGCAACGGCTCCGCTGAAACAACAAACAATACGCAGATAAATACACAGCTGGAATGTATATATATATATATGTGTATATATATATATGTATATATATATACGATATATACTGGGTAGATAAAGCAACCACCAAAGTTGTATCAAATCCTTAAAGATCTCGGCATAAGAAGTTGCGAAAAATCTTGCAAAAATATAAAATGATATTCCATCGTATACAACGCAGAATATAATACAGATTTCCAACAGGGACAATAATTCTGTGGAGTTTCTACGAACACTAAGCACATAGACGTATACGTATATATTATATGCTTTAGAGGAAGCGGTAGTATGTCTAAAGGATAGTGAGTCATCCAACATTGACTGGTGAGGCGAAAGCTAATCAGAAATAAAAAGAATGCTACATTTCATCCAGACTCAGAATGTATGCATAAAATAAATTACGAACGCACACGTCGTAGTTGAGACGGCTAAGATTTAAGCCCAATTTCATACAACATGACAAAATGTAAATTCACATTAATTCTGCGGAAGGTATGGGTCTATAGGAACCGCTCAAAAACCATGGACAAAAACTAGATATACTAGGGCTTGTATATAGGTATATATGCGTATGGGACAGGGAGGCAGAGACAGGTCCCAATTAGGGACCAGGTAAAAAGAGGAAAACTACTTCCCTCCCCTTCTGCAGACAGCTAATCAACCTGTGCGCAAAGAGAACCGGCTCTGTAAAAAGAAATGGCCCTTATACCACCGCCAATGTCTTTATTTTGCCTCCACTTAATTGAACATATACGCTACATAGTAACGGTTTCAAATTATATAGTGTTGAAAGTTAGCTTACACGGAGCTAATAACTATAGTGGAAGCAGATCGTCGTGGAAACAGTCACTGAGTGTGCGTCCACCCAACTTCCCAAGACGCCACAAGAAAGCCAAATAGACACTGGCGCGGCCGTCGATTCCATAACACATACACATATATAGAGGTCGAGACTAATCGAGTTCCAAACCGAGAGCTTACGTAGAAGTATAAAGGCGCTTCTGTTTGCAGTAAATATATAATATTCCGCTCTAGTTTTAAGCTGTAATTTAGGAACCGATTTTGTACAAGTTAGCATTTTTCTGTAGAATCCCCAACCTCACAAATATATACGTGCAGTCATCAAGAACTATATATAAATAGGGAGATGATATATAACTTACGATCCAGTCCACCCAAATATCGCATTGTGATCTCGGAGTGACCCCAGACCGCACTGACAATGGGATAGAGTTTCTTTCCCTTGAGCCCGCGAAAGGCGACCCCCAGGTACTGTCCGTCCGCCATGAAGGCGAGGGTGCCCTCGTCCATGTCCAGGACGACGAGGAAACTGTCCGGGACCATGAAGGAGTCCTCAGCGAACGGGAGGAGCGCCGGATACGGCATCGGCGGATGGGACTTGAGGTCGTGGTACAGTTTCTTCCGGCCCAGGTCCCAGCCCCACGAGTCCCCGTTCGTGCCGACCAGAGAGGTGTAGCCGACCTGATGGAGAAGGGCCTCACTCGTGGCGACGCCCACGACGGCGTGGGTCCCGCGCTGCCGCATGGACCAGCTGATCTCCCACACATGGAACCCGCGCGAGTAGCCCACCTTCCCCCGAATGCAGTCTGTGCTCTGGGCCACAGGGTGCCGATGGAAGGTCAGAGGGTCGTCCTCCTTCACGAAGATGTTCATGGAGCGGTCCTCCGGGTTCCAGGCGTGGGCCGTCTGCACCTCCAGACTCGGCGGCGGCATACTCAGCACGATGTCCAGACGACTGGGCCGAATGAAGTCCGTCAGGAGGTCTGCGGAGGGGTCGAAGGCCGCGTGATGCGGGGAATGCGAGGCGGCCAGGGCCAGATACCGACGATAGTTCTCCGACAGAACCATCCCGAACTGAGCGGAGCGACCTCCCTGAAACCCACCACTGGCCCCATGGGACGGAGCATGAACTGGTGGGTGGCTCTCGCCCCCACCTCCTCCCATCATCCCGAAACCGTTGAGATAGGGAGAGGCCATGTGATTGGTGGGCGGGATCGTGGAGGGACCGCCTGGGCCATGGTGGGGGTGATGGTGACCCAGATGACCCGCCAGAGTGGAGCCACCGGCGGAGGAAGGCGGGGGAGGAGGATGATTGTTATGGTGGTGCTGAGGATGGACGGAATGACTAGGACTGTTGGTGAGAGACTTGAGGATCCCTCCGGACACCTTCTGACCCATAGAAGAGGCGGAGAGGGGAGCAGGAGGTGGATCGCTCGCGACAGCCGCAGCAGAGGAGGGAAGATGTGTGTTGGAGTTGTCAGGAGAGGCTCTGTTCATAGAGACGAGTGCTCCTCCACTCTGGAGGCAGTCCTCCGACGCCGCACCGGAGGAAAGAGGGAGACCTCCGGAGGGTGGATCTAGATGGAGGACGGAGTCCCAGTCCACTGGAGAGGCGGGGCTTCTCAGGAGGTCCTCTTCGCTTACTCCTGCTGTTGTTGTAGAGCAGAGAGGAGAAGGGGACTCAGAGGAGGAGTGCTCCTCGGGCGAATGGAGGAGATCTGAGGAGGGAGCGGTCCCCTCCCAGGGCGCCCCGCCGAGGAGGACCCCTTTCTCTGGAGGATCGACGCCCTCAACAAGGCAATCGCCGGACGCCAAATGATAGTTGTTTGAATTTTTGTGTCGAATTAGGAGACGACGACGCTTGGAGTGGCGATAGGCGGAGGAGGAGGAGGAAGGCGGAGGCGAGCTGAGACGTCGACGACCGCGACGACACGCAAGGAGCGGGTCCTCTGGAAACAGCGGGGAATAATTTGCGGTGAAAGAAGAAGGCGACGAAGACGAGGAGCAGCGACAGCAGTGAGAATTGGCGGAATTGGCGGAAACGGAGGACGTCAGGATGGCGGCGAGCAGAGCAGAGCGGATCACTAAAACTAAGCTCGTCACTCGTCACTTCGATGCTCGGCCTGGTTCACCAATGCGGATAAAAGCTACAGGATAAACAAGTATAAAGTTGAATATATAAATTGGTCGGTCAGCAACGTAAGACGGCTTTGACAAAGGACAAGAACTGCATAAGCATGTGCGGTGAACTGTGTAGATGTGTATTGAACGGAAACAGCCAAAAATGATCCAAACAGCAAAATTAAGGAAACAAACCTTCCTGTCTAAAACAAATAAACAAACATATATTTATATACGTGAAAACAAACGCTTATATATACATATACAAGTAACAGAAATGCTCCGCACAAAAGGGGATAATTTGTGTGTTTGGCCTATGTCTATCCTTTAAATTCTGGTTGAGAAAGGCATAAAGCCGACACAGCAACTCTTGGTGGATGGTTCCATGTCAAAAGTTGCTCAGCTCACTTAGGGCTTTCATTTGATACCAAATTTTACCACTTTTGAAAAATTTTATTTTCGACCACTTGACACCCCACCCGACTGACCCTTCAAACAGCAAACTGGAACCAGCCCAGCAAAACGGATACCGGGAATGAGCTGGGCGCACCAGAAAACCCCTATAGACAAAGTTTTGAGAGGCCAGCTACAATGGACCTCCAGGAAGCGGTTTCCAACTTGACCCTCCCGACGGCAATGTAGAACCAGCCCAGCAATATAGGCACGTCGGACGGCAAAACGGATACCGGGAATGAGCTGGGCGCACCAGAGCCAGGTAGAGCCTACTATGGACCTCCAGGAAGCGGTTTCTGACTTGACCCTCCCGACGGCAAAGTGGAACCAGCCCAGCAAGATTGGTAGGAATGACGGTAATCGAGTTTAGTATATATATATACAAGTAACAAAAATGCTCCGCACAAAAGGGGATAATATGTGTGTTGGTCGTCTATGTCTATGTCTGTCGTTTAATCCGGTTGAGAAAGAAAGTATATAAATCCGACACAGCAAGTTTGGGTGGGTGGTTCTATGGCGAAAGTTGTTCAGTTCGATGCGGGCCTTCATTTGACTCGAAATTTGACCACTTTTGGAAATTTTAATTTCTGACCCAAAATCGCCTAAGTCCCCACCCCACCCCACCACAGGCCTCTACAGCCACTTTAGGTACGCACTTCTATGACAAAAGTTGCTCAGTTCGATGCGGGCTTTCATTTGGTACCAAATTTGACCACTTTTGAAAAATTTTAGTTTTGACCCAAAATCGCCTAAGTCCCCACCCCCACCCTACCACAGCACTCTACAGCCACTTTGAGCATGCAATTCTATGACAAAAGTTGTTCAGCTCACTTAGCGCTTTCATTTGGTACCAAATTTGACCACTTTTGAAAAATCTTATTTTTGACCACTTGACCCCCTACCCGATTTACCCTTCAAACGGCAAAGTGGAGCCAGTCCAGCAAAATGGGTGGGTCGGACGGCAAAACGGACTCCGGAAATGAGCTGGGCGCACCAGAAAACCCCTATGGACAAAGTTTTGAGAGGCTATGCACAGTCCTATATGGTGTTCTTGGAAGTCGGTACCGACTTGACCCTCCCGACAGCAAAGTGGAACCAGCCCAGCAATATGGGTGGGTCCGACGGCAAAACTGCTTACGGGAATCAATTCGCCGTGCCAGAAAACCTTTGTATGAAAGAATTGAGCTTTCTAAGTTGAATACACAGCGAGAAATTTCGATTTTTCATTTTTCGAATTTTCACCATTTTTGACCGGCCACTGTGGTCGCATGGGAAGTGATAGAGAAACGAGACTTAGCTACTTAGTTAGTTCAATATATGTAGTTTCTGAATATAAAAAGAAATCGGCTCCAGCTCCTAACGTTCGAGCTGCGCAGCGACCACAAAAATGGTCACTTTTCGCTCTGAGCCGACTTTGCGGCGCCGCCGCGGCGCTGTGGCGCACCTGCGGCGCAAAAAAAGTAGCGATTCTTAAATGGCGCATGGGGTACTACCAGACCCTATACCCCTTTAGGTCCGGCCTCCGCTGCAGATCACGTGAAAGAGGCGGAAAGTCAGGACAATACGACCATTAAATAGGAGAAACCGGAAAAAAAACATCGCCGCCATAACCGGTCCGGGGCACAACTTTTTAACGGAAAGTGATACGGGGCTGAAACTTCGCACACATACTAAACTCGATGTGCTCTACAATTTGCGCATGAAATCTGCGCAGGATCTGCGCAGGATTTTGCGCAGCCTCTGCGCAGCTTATTTTACGGTGTCTCCAGGGAATTTTGACACATATTATAGGGGTCGCTGCCGCGACCCCTATGATATTAGGGATCGACCGGATCCAAAATTTTGCCGGATCCGGACCCGGATCCGGATCCAGTTTGGATCCGGCCGGATCCGGATCTAGTCATCAAAATACGTGTAAATTTTTAAAATTTTGTTCTTTGATTTTGTTAATGCTTATTAATATTTTTATGGATTTACAAGTTTGTTTTTTGTTTTTTGAAGCATTACAATGCAGGTAGTGAACTTATTTAATAATTTTCAGCAATTTCGCGGTGTTTGATACTGCAAATGAGTTAAGAAACATTTAGCCTGAAAGAAACAATTTTCACTAAGCATACGTATATCTAAAGAATTTTTGAAATGTGTGGGCCGCAGCCGCAGATATGGGACAGTTTACAATCAAAGTTTTTCAACAATAATATTTCAATAAAATCAGCAGATTAGTAGATTAACATTACCTTACCATTAACTTCTTACATGGAGCCTAGAAAAACATAAAACCAATACTTGAACATCTTAAAAATTTCACTGACGTTAAATTTTTTGAGTTTACAAGTCGGTTAGGCTTACTTGTCTAATAATTTTGCAATACATAAAAAATAGTTAAACGCTCTAAGTAGGCCTAGAGTTTTGCTACTACTGAGAAACCATTTTATTAAAAGCATCGCTTAAAAATTCAGAAAAGCACAAGTTAAAATTGGGAAACCCAACACGTCAAGGAGCCTGATATATAATTGCAAACTTTGTTAAATTTTTGTCTATAGATGTCTTAAAATAACTACTCATGGAGACCTATTTAACACTGATTTATAAAAAATTACATAATTATGGAAAATATGTATATAGAAATTCATTTGGCATGACTTGCGTAAAAATTAGTTAACAAAAATATCAAAGTCTATGTACTTATTCGAGTTCAGTTGAATATTAAGCTACACAGGGGTCTGGGGGCGGTAGCCCCCGGTAAAAGCCACGCTCTTAGCACGAAAAATCGCTTCTAGAAATTAATTTAGAGCACTCCAGGCATTTATATTTTAGTTTCAGTAATAAATTTCCTTTGGTTTGTTAACTGCAAAAAAGATCCGGATCCGGATGGTTTTTCTGCCGGATCCGGATCCAGATCCGGATCTGCAATATCCGGCAGGATCCGGATCCGGATCCGGATATCCGGTCGATCCCTAATATAGTAATATATATATATATATATGTGTGTCTAGTATATATGTTTCAGCCCCGTATCACTTACCGTTAAAAAGTTGCGCCCCGGACCGGTAATGGCGGCGATGTTTTTTTCCGGTTTCTCCTATTTGATGGTTGTATTGTACATAATGTTAGCCGCTTTCACGTGAACTGCAGCGGTGGGTCAACCTAAAGGACTATAGGGTCTAGTAGTATATATACCCTCTAAAGAATTTAAGAATCGCAACTTTTTTTGCGCCGCAGCTGCGCCACAGCGCCGCTGCAGTGGCAAGTCGGCTCAGAGCGAAAAGTGACCATTTTTGTGGTCGTCGCTCAGGTCGAACGTTACGAGCTGGTGCTGATTTCTTTTTATATTCAGAAATTACATATATTGAACTAACTAACGGTCCAGGTTGCGTTTCTCTATCACTTCCCTAGCGACCACAGTGGCCGTCAAAAATGGAGAAAATTCGAAAAATGAAAAATCGAAATTTCTCGCTATCTATTCAACTTTGAAAGCTTTGAAAACATTGGTTTTCTGGCACGCAGAATCTATTCCCGCAGTCAGTTTTACCGCCAGACCTACCCATCTTGCTGGGCTGGTTCCACTTTGCCATCGGGAGGGTCAAGTGGGAAACCGCTTCCTGGAGCTGGAGGGAGGTCCATAGTAGGCTCTACCTGGCCTCTCTCAAAACTTTGTCTATAGGTGTTTTCTGGTGCGCTCAGCTCATTCCCGGTATTCGTTTTGCCGTCCAACGTACCAATTTTGCTGGGCTGGTTCCAGTTTGCCGTTTGAAGGGTCAGTCAGTGGGGGTCAAGTGGTCGAAAATAAAATTTTTCAAAACTGGTCAAATTTGGTACCAAATGAAAGCCCTAAGTGAGCTGAGCAACTTTTGTCATATACCTAAAGTAGCTGTATAGTGCTGTGGTGGGGTGGGGTGGGGACTTGGGCGATTTTAGGTCAAAAATAGAATTTTTCAAAAGTGGTCAAATTTGTGTCAAATGATAGTCCTAAGCGAACGGAACAACTTTTGTCATGGAGCCATCCACCCAAACTTGCTGTGCCAAATAACGTCACGTGCCTACGAAACTTTTGTCTTTCCTTCTTCAACCGGAATTTATTTAAAGGATAATAGACACAGCCAACACACACATATTATCCTCTTTTGTGCGGACCATTTTTGTTACTTGTATATATATATATACGTACTTTTATAAATATATAGCTCATGTTATGGGGGCTCTCCGAGCTCCATCAGAAAATAAAACTGCTCCGCAGAAAAGACCTTAATATGAGTGAGTGTTGGGAATTGGAACATTATGCAAAATCCCAGTTACGAAAGCAAACACTACAGGATAACATAACATACAGGTTCAATTTCGTAGTTGCTTTCCGCAAACAAACATATAAACACCAAATCTATTATATATGCCCAACAAAGTCTAAAAAACATTTGTCGCCAAAAAATACAGCAGAGCAGGAGGAGGAGACTGGCTCCAAAACCCCAATGGAAGAATCTTCCAAAATTGAGGGAAAATATTGGAGACGAGCAAAAAAGAGTGTGACAGGATGAAAAAAGAAAGAACTGCTCCCTCGTTCCAAATTCTATTCTACCGCCGCGTGGCCTAACGATAACGGGACGTAGAGAGGGACGGGGCTACTGGGAGGGAAGGAAACTACTAAAGGAGCTCAATTTAGGCAAGAGTCTTTTAGGTTTCTCACTAAACTGAGCAACACTCCCCTAAATAACAAAAAACTCCGCTCCCGCTCCCTCTCTCTCTCTCTCTCTCTGGTAGTTTCAACCAAACACGCATACATATATGTATATACATATATACATATACATATACATACATACATATACATATACATATATATACATATATACATATATATATATATATAGAAACAACCAAATATAAGCTACGTATATATATATGCTAAAATATGGTACGTACGTATATATATAGAAGCTATCCTTGCCGACAACTACATAGCTTGCTATAGAGCCGTCTTATGAAGTATTATATATATACGTATATATATATATTATACACGCATATACTGGGTTTTTTACTGGGGGGGGAGAGGGGCCCCCCCCACTTTTTGGGTTCCTCCCCACTCGACCTCTGCCCCCCAGGTGCCCAGAAATTGCCAAATTTTTAGGATTTCTGGTCAAAATTTTCAAAAATCGTTTATTTTGGTGCCAAAACTTAACTTTTGAGCACTTTTAAGCTTAATTATAGCAGTATATATATGTAGAAAACAGGCTTTTTATACTTTATTTTTGGCATTTTTAGCTCATTTTATTTCCCCTCCCACTTTTGGACCTCCCCCCACCCACTTATATATAAACAAGTAACAAAAATGCTCCGCACAAAAGGGGATAATATGTGTG
>JASAND010009994.1:0-27061 GCA_030248195.1 Trissonchulus latispiculum
CTATTTTCTTTCATTCACCTCTGTCCAAATTTACCTAGGGGTCTCTCTTTTCTATCTAAAAGAAATTCCTATGATTTTGTGTCAAAAGGTCAAGAAGGTCCTCCACTTGTCTCTCCTATAACAGTACACGTGGTTCACGTGCACTCGGATATATGTGTATATGTGGGTTTTATCCTTTTTAGTATGTGTGTGGTTCCTTTTCTTGTAGGTAGGTCTGTAGTTAGGTTAGTAGGTAGTTCACCCATCTCTTTGTGTGTGTAGTTTCTTTCACTTTCTTTTGTTTTTCGTCATGCTTTCACCCTCTGATCGTTTTTGCACATTTTTATGAGTTCTAGCTTGGATCCTAAGTGCTCATATCCTTCTATGGTGGGATCCTTTTGGTTGCCAAAAGAACGGAAGGTCTTCTGTCTTAACCGGGGGGAACCCTCGGCCAAAAGGGTGCTCTTGAAGGATTCTGCTTAAAATTTTTGGCGCTTCATCTTGGTCTAACTTGCGATTTGCCTTGGATCTGGGGTTACCGGGTGAGGAGACCCTCGTCTGAAGTAACCGTCCATTCTTGCCTGGTGATGGGGTAGACCTAGCCCTTTGGACCAGCATTAGATGGAGATTCTACTCTGGTTTGCCCAGGATGAACGTACGGAGTCCGATGACGTGTGGATTATACGGATCGTACTTTCGGTCGATGAAACAACGGCGTCTTCGCAGGTTTTTCGTCGGCAGTTGCAACTGGCGTTTTTGGCATTAAGGATGGAAGGTGTCCACCCCTTTTATGGTGCGAGGACCGTTGTCAGCCCTTGGAGCGTTCCAGCATGGTGTTCAGCACGTTTTGAACCGTACACATGCCAGTCCCTGTTATGACCGGTAACCGGTCATCCCCTTGGTCTTGTATACCCGAGTATACAGTAAAAAAATTCGTGCCCCCATCTTTACGGCTCTTTTCCATCATGAAGCTTACGGCGGTGGTTCTCTAGCCTAAATTCGGCGGATGTTCATATCGGCGGATGCGTTTCCCTTCCCCGTTGGTTATCACTCACCCTTCCCCTGTCCGGTCGTTCATTTCCCCTGGGCGACCTACTTGGACTATTTCCCCGGATGTGACATTTTTACCTAATTGGGACTTTACATGACTTTGACTTTACATGGATATGAATCTCTATTGCTCAATTTTGAACTACCTACTGATGATTTGCTCAATTTGGACATTCCCGATTTTTGACTGCCACATATGATTGCTCAATTATGAAGCCTTCCCTATTTTGACATTCTCTATTATGAAGATCCAGTATTGTGACATTTAACCTGATGAAGACTGCCCAATATTTGGACTTGATATTTTATGCGAAATGGACGCTTTCCCTCCCCCTATATCTATATTTTATGCCCAAAGAAGAAGTTCATTCCTGCCATTTTTTCTTGAACTTTATTATTGGTCTGTATTAATGTACATATACTATTTTACCAGTAATAGTTTCTTATATGCCAATATTTCGTTATTTACTGTTGTTTATGTATGCCTTGTGATATATATTTTATGATGGTTGCGTATTGTATTACTAAATTTTTATCTCTTTGAGGTCTACTAAAACATTTTACCTTTTCCTTGTGTTTACTCTAAAAATATTTTTTATTAACTCCTTGAAGCTTATTTTAAAATCCTTTTTATTACCTCTTTGAAGCTAACCACTAAAAATTTTACCTAAATCTATTCTGCTTTGTTTAATTCTTAACGGTTTTGTCATTTTGCGGGTATTTTGAACGATCCTATGTATAATATGTGTTTGTTGCTAGTCTTAACCAAAAGTTTTATCAAAATTTTGATTCACCTTTTCTTGAATTCTTTTCTTTTTTATCTAATGGGTTTGTTATTTGAGGTTTTACTAGTCTTTTGGCCGAAGGCCCTAGCCAGTATCATGTCTCAAAAATTCTGATTCTCGTCCCTTGGAAATTCCCTTTCTCATGCCGTCACGTTTTGTTTCAAAATTCTTTTGTACGTATATCTTTTAGTTGGCCCAACGTTTCCCTCCCCTAATTTTTGGGCTGTTTCGGAGGAAATGATGTCAGTTTTGGTATCCCGGACCAGTGCGCCAAAGTAGCACCCGAAATATATGCCCCTATCCCCATTAAGGCCTGCAGCGCGGTTGGGAGGCTCATCTATAAAATTTTTATTTTACTTTAGGGAACTTTATTTCTAAATTGGTGTTTCGCGCTTTCTTTCTTCAGAACTCCTAACCTATCCCTATTTTAAATTAATATTATTTTTGGTACCTGCGGGGTACTTGGGGACTTCTTTCGTACCCTGTTGGTCCTTCTTTATACATGCTTTAGCATGGTAAGGGTTCTTTCATAACCCTTTTTAATTTTACTTAATAATTATTCTAAAGACTCCATTTCAAGCTCGCCCCCACTCTTGCGCGAAACACCGGAAAGTTCTATTATACTTTTTTCCTTATAATCCTCTTTAAAATTTTGTAGAAGAGCCGAATGGAACTGAGTTAGTCCAGCGAGGTTTAGGCACCCTGAACCCACCTAGCCGAGATTCTGCGCACCCTTGAGTTTAGCGGGAGGTAACCTCCGCACCTTAGCTGAATTGTCCTATATGAAGCTGACATCCGGGTTCTTGAATTTCTGGGTTTGGTTTTTACTGCTTTTTGTTTCTTTTACCTTGTCGTTTCGACCAGAGGGTCCCTCTGGCGCTCCTGTCCCCGTGGCTTTTTCTTATGGCATGGTCCATGCGCAATTGTTTTTTTTTACTGATTTCTATTTTTGGTTGTCTTTATACTGGCTCGGGTCCTAGGTACTTTTAGTAACGTGTTCTTGACTTGCGTTTTTGTTTTTTCTATTTGAGTCCGTGTTTTACTAGTTTTGTATCGCTCTAACGTATTGTCTTTGTTCCTTACCCTTTTGGAGACCTTACCAAAAAATTCATTTAAAATTTCTCTTCGCTCAACGTTAAATGACTTTTTCCTTACGAGGTTCCCTCGCAGGAGCTCGGGCGGTAAGCCCTGGGGAGTTGTAATGGGTGGGTGTTTTTAGTGTGTCTGATTTATGAATGTGTGTGTGTGTGTACTTTTGAAAATGTTGAGAAATGTGCGTGTGAAATTCATGTGTTTGAGATCTGTCCCTAAACTAGTCTTTTTGTAACGTGTTTTTATTGAGCCGCTAGGCGGCGCTGTCTTAGTAGCAAAACTAGATAGGAACCTTTATCCAATGAAAACTTTCCAGGCCTCTTTCAAAAATCAATACTCGCATCTGATTGGCTATTTAGGGGGGTGGTCTGATGTAAGAACAAAAAGTAGTCAGTCTTAAGTTTAGCTTTCACAGCAAGTGGTCGGGTTTGAGTGGAGACTTTTATATACGTATTCTTTTATGCGCGAGCTTTTACCTTTGTTTTCTTTTACTACCGTCCCCTATAGCTAGGATCCCTGGTATATCCGTGTTTCTCTACTGATCTGTCACTTACGATATTTCTGATTTTCCCCCCTCTGACTATATATAACCGTCCCCCGATCTGGTCGTACCGGCCAGATCAGCCCTCATTTCTGACTATTTCTTGTGAATATATTTATGGTCCTTTTCTTGGTGAAAATGTCTGATTGTTGGTAAATTAGTAAGTTGTCGAATATTTGTTCTAATTATTGGTGCGACAATTTGTTTTGGTAATTTCTTCTGGAATTCTGTGAAAGTAATTTTGATATTTTGTGAAAATATTTTAGTTAGGTTTTTAAAATTAAAGACGGTCTCCAAACATTTGTAGTTAAGGTCTTAGCATTTATTGTTCGGTAGGCAGTTAGGTAGATAGAAAAATCTGGCAGTCTGAGACTAGGTTTGAGAGTATTTTTGTGGTATTGTCTGGTATATCTCTGAGTTAGGGTCACTGTTGTTCCATTAGCTAGTTTGGCGAGGTTGTTGCTACAGGTCGACTGGAACAACATCTCCTTCAGGTCTGCCGTATCCTTGTGCGCAGTACCCATCCCGTAGTGCTTAGTAGTCAGGTTGCCTTCTACTAGCATTACAGGATAGTTCCGCCAATCCCCCCGGCTACGCGATTGCAGGTACAATATAGCTCGAAACAAAGTCAAGTTTTTACAAAGTTCGAAAACTCCGCGAACTTCGGGAAATCATTTCGCTAAATTTAGAGAAGTTCATAAAAATTTAGCGAACTTGGCGAAGTCTTTAGCTGGACAGTTTTATGGGATTTCTCCATATCCACCAAAAAAAGGAAGAAAGATTTTAAAATCTGGTCAAGGTTCAAAATTTGCGAAGTGCGATTTGTCTACCGCATTATGGCAAACAGTGGCCCATGGGCGTTTTTTCGGAATCTGCAATTTCGGATTTGATTTTTGTAATCCAAAAATGGGCCCACCCCCGAAAAAACGCCCAGGGAAAAACCCACTTTTCAAAATTGAATATTTTCCAACCATTAGCAGGAAAGGTCAAACTAATACATACATTTGTTTAATAGAGCCTGTAGATTAAATTGGCATAGGTTTTACCTGGCTTCGTTCTGTTATGGGTCGTCCGGGGGGTCTAAATCGGACATGGTGCCATTTCAAGCCTAAATTTCAATTTTGGCCCAAAATGCTTATTTTTGCCTTAAAATGGGTGTAGTTTGGCTCTATATAAATACAGGAAAAACAGGTTTTCTACACGATAGGATGCTTAAACTGCCTATTTATTGCATTTATGAAGCATGCATATTTTCTTTACGCCGCATTTTGAAGTCACGCTACGAGTACGTAAGGCCCACCTTGATTGGATTCATAGATTTCAAGTCAGCGTATGACTGGTGACAGATCTGGGCTATTGTCTATTTTGGAAGTGTGTCCAGCAAACACTGCAATCTGGTGAAGACGCTGTATGCGAACACTACCGTATCCGTGCGTGCTTGTGGACTGTTATCAGACAGTTTTTCCATCAAAACGAGAGTTCGACAGGGCGCACCCCTCTCTCCGTGCTTCCCAAACGTGACTTACACAAAAAACAAACGGCCTAACTTGTCCCTAATCGAAAATTTCAAAGTTGATAATTTTGACCAAAACTTTTTTGCTACGTACTTGTTCGTCGTGCTGACTCCGTCCAACGATATCAAATTTTTTCGTTGAGTACTTAGCTGGCACGGTGCTCGAACGGGAATCTAAGGGCTGCGCTGAGCCTTTGGCTGCAGCCTGAGCTGAGCTATCGCGCCCGCCTCCCTATAATATCTGATTATGTACGTACGTAAATTGAAATGACTTTCAAAATTGACGACAAAGAAACAAGAATTCGCGCCGAAGGCGAGAAAAGTTTGGATTAAATTAGCATTTTGGATTTTGGATTAAATAACTCTAAATTGTTTTACTTTTCATCAATTCTCAGGCTCAACGTAGTCTACAGCTGTTGTCTTTGTTCATCAAACATTTCCTGATGGCAGATCCAGTTTCCGGGGCATGCCCCTAGCCCCCCCTCTGGCTACGTTCTACAAGACTGGCTGAGTCCTCCGACAAGCAAATTTCCGCAAACATATACATAATATCGATTATTCGTCGAAGCTGGTCCATATTATTGTACTTCTAAGATAGTCCTTCGCCATTTACAACCTGCCCACCCAGTACTATTAAACCTAGTCCTATCAGCTCACCGACCCGAGCTTCAGGGTTTCAGGTTTCATGTTTTAAGATCCAAAGCAGCATTTATTGCAAACTAACGTTGCCGAAGATGGTATCACAACAGCAGAGCGTTTCACCGTGCTGCCGGGCACAGATGTAATACCATAGTTCCCGCCACCTCTGGATTTGGTCATAGAGCCAGGAGGAGGTAAAGGACCACCAGGGCCTCCTCCACTTCGAATGGCAGTGGTTCTACGACCGATTGCTGGAGTGGTCAAGCCAGTGATTGAGCTCGAGCGTCGATACATTCTGCAATAACAAAATGTATATATGTATTACTGGGCTTATTCTAGTGGGGGGGTGGGGGCCCCCCATAAACACCCTTCCCCCCCAAAAAAGTGGGCGCCCCCTTTGGTACCAAATTTTGTCCTGAAAAAATCGCTCAGAAGGCCAAATTATCAAAAATTTTCCGGCTTCGCCGGAGATTTTTACTCAATTTTTGCCTTTTTCAACACTAAATCAGCTTATTTTTGCTATAAAAATCAACTTTTATAGTATATGCCAGAAAAATAGCGCTATTTTTAGCATATTTTTCGAAAAATTTTCGCCGCCCCCTCCAAATTCCTTGCCCCTCGGACTTTTGGGGGCCCCCCAAAAAAATCCCTAGAATAAGCCCAGCATTATGTATATATTCTGTATATATATATATATTTATTTATATATATATGTATATGTATTCCCCAAGTCACTAGAATAGCCAGCAAATGTCGGGGAAATGGAATAGGAAATGCCTAGGAAAACTAAGGGGGAAATGCCCTCGGGGGCAACAACCAACTTGGTAGAATAGGGAAATGCTTAGATACACAGTGCATGTTTGCAACTGATATTTGATGAAGAAGAAAAATGCCGTTTGTCAGCGACTAAAATGACAGAAACCACACAAACGATATGGCGGTAGCCTGCCTCATTTCAAACGCTGTATATACCACGTTCTCGGATAGTGCAGAACAGTTCACGCGAATAGGCTAGACGGAGGAATTGTCTGTTCCACGCGACCCGACTGCATTCCCTATTCGGCGCTGAATCTAGTTTCTATAATTTTCTGCGCCGACTGCTTTCCCTATTCGGCGCTGAATCTAGTTTCTATCATTTTCAGCACCGACTGTCAATTATATTGGCATTATTCCGCCCTTCCTTCTTTCCCTATATTCTAGCCACTGCATGCCCGTCTAGGGCATTTTACCCTCTAGTATATATTAGAGATGCACCGAGGCCGGGGCCGGGAAATTGGGGTCCAAATCGAAAATTTTCAAAAATTTTCTCGAAACTTTAAATTTTGCAATAATTTGTGATATACGTATAAACATTATATACTATCGTTGTTTTAATTCGTATCGGAGGGAAAACAAACGATTTGTAACACTTTTTGACTTTCGAAAATTCAAAATTTTGGTCAAAAAATGTCAAAAATTTACAAAATTTTGCTAATCTTTGGCCCCGGTCGGTACCGGGACCTGACCACCGGGGCCGGGGCCTGACTACCGGGGCAGGGGCCAGGCCCCGGTGCATCCCTAGTATATATAATATACGTAGTTTCTTATTATATATAATATATATAATATTAGAGAATTGAGGCCTGGGAATTGGAGGTTCAAATCGAATATATATTTTCAAAAATTTCTTGAAAATTTAAATTTTGCAATAATTTTTAAGTTACAAACGTTACAGTTACAGTACAGTGTACAGTCGTTGTTTTCATTCATGTCGGGGGAAACAAGCGATTTGTAACACCTTTTGACTTTCGAAAATTCAAAATTTTGCAAAATTCAAATTCAAATTCAAGTTTCCGGCTGCGCCGGATTTTTACCCATTTTTAAGTATTTTTAGCTACGTATTTTAAGCTTAAATTTAAGTTTAAAATAGTTAATTTTTGGGCTCAGCAGCGAAAAAGCTATTTTTAGGCATTTTTTGACAAATGTTTCCTCCCCTTCCCCCCCCCCCAGAAATCCGAGCCCCCCTGGTGGGGACCCCCCCCCGCCAGACTTCCCCCCCCCAAAATTTTTGTCTAGGAAAAAGCCAGACATCCCTAATCGGGTAATGTGGGCACCGAATATCTTTTCATATCCGGAGATCCGCCTATTTTTCGTTAACGGATTTCCGGTTATCCGCCTATTCCACCTCAGGTTCCAGAAAATGTTTCGTTTTGCAGTGAAAATTTCAATTTTTCGGTTCGCTGAGAATTTCTATCATACGGCCCAGCCAAAAAACTTGGTTTCAAAAATATTTGTAGAGATGACACTTTGTAGATTTGTAGATTGACTGACACTAGGGACATTTTTCTTGGTTTGAGCTGAGACGTCTCCAGTTGCGAGAAAACTGAATACAAAGTTTCGAAATTTCGTGTTACTGCACATTTTCCGGATTTTCTGGACTATTGAGACGTGTTGAGCCAAATCCAAAAAATGACTCTCGGCCCACATGTCCTCTATATGATGGCACAAAAGAAATTTTGACCGATTCCACAGTTTTGAGAAATCGATGTTCAAAAATTTTTAGTCTATAAAACCTGTCAAACGTCAGTATGTCAGAAAATTGTTGCAATTTTATTGCTAGTTTCCTGAACTCGTGTGAGTTTCCTGATTATATATATATATATATATATATATAAGCTTTAAAACGACGTATATACGTATATATAGAGCTCAGAGCTCTTTCCAACTCAAAAATTACAAAATCTATATATAGCGTTTCACAAAATCGCTGCACAAAAGGATACGTATATATATATATACATAGGCGTAGATAAGGAGGGGGCTTACGGCTGTGGCAAAAAATGGATACAGAAAAATTGGAACTTTTACAAAATATATTTAGATATATAGATGACATAACAACTGTTAATGACAACGGACTAATAAAAACAGAACATAAAAATATATATCCTCCAGGATTAGAATTGAATTTAGTGAATGTATGTCCATATGTAGCGGAAGTGTTAGATTTAACAATTAAAGTATTCAATGATAAGTTCACTCATAGAATTTATAATAAAAAAGACGATTTCCCTTTTAAAGCAATTAATTACCCGGAAATAGACGGAAATTTCTCACAACTTACGTGCTATACGGTATATGCCAACGAACTAAGTAGAATTTCTAAGTTGAGCTATTATGAAACAGACTTCATTGTACAAAGCGCAAAATTAGTAAAAACACTTAGGAATAAGCAATATAGTAACCGAAAACTAAGACAGTTTTTCCTAAAAACAGTAGAAAAACTTTCCAAAACAAGACAATTCAGTTTCACCCCTTTAGACGGATGGTTACAGCTTACAAGTCAAATTGGATAGAAATATACGTTTAGCACTATCTATGCCTGTTTAACTTCACCTCTTGAGGCGATCAGCGGCGAACCCCTTTTCGTTTATTTTTATGGTTTTCTTAAAAACATTTGTAAAAAACTGTGTTCCACACTGAACCACTGACGAGCCGCACAGTGTGTACTGGATATGGTCTGGTTACGGTCGCATGCACTACTTATATAGATTGTATGTACGTTTTTCTGTTTATAAATGAGAATCTGTATACACTTATCATTTGCAATGTGCAATTTAATTGCTTTGACAGCGTATTGTTGTATTGCTGCACTGTAATGCTCTGGCACTCTCTTACTACAATGTAAGCCACGCGATAATAGTATAAATGTAAAACTGATGGTACGTTTGACACACAACTAATTATTTCACATATGAGAAATCTATGCGGTTCCCACAGGCAAACCCAAGGCGAACCTCATGCGACCAACCTGCTGCCAACCAACGATCCCTGAAGAGCCAACCGTCCTGGCGAGATGCGGGCCGCACGATCTCCAGGCAATGCGGACTTGAAGATTGCACCAGAGATCCCCTCCTGCCATCCACCATCATCAGGCCGTCCGACAAGTTGCTGGTGGACGAAGCTTATCCACAGCTACTTGTGCCTGTCCGGAAAACCGACCCAGTCCCAGTGAAGTTAGCTGCTACGAATGCAGCACTCGCAGCCCACCCGGAGCCGTCTCTCATCATTGGAGCTGCGGCAGGCGGAGTAGAAAATGGAGGCTGTGGATTCTACGTAACTACTGGCGGCGGCGACGAAGTAGCGAAGCTGAGCCATCCTGCTGGTAAGTTCTGCTCCAGCTTCAGAGCGGAACTTACCGCAATCTGCAAGGCTCTGGACTGGGTCCGGGAAAACACCAGCACCTTCTACCATCATTATCTGCACAGATTCGCAGTCTGCTGTAAGGTTGCTCAAGAGTGGTCTCCGGGCAAACTTCAGCCAACTGCTAAGGGAAGTGCACATCAACCTAAAGGCCCTATCCCACCACCATCTCATCTTCCAACGGGTGCCGGGTCATTCTGAAGTCCCGGGTAATGAAATCGCAGACGCCCTTGCTGGTCAAGGGTGCTCCCTCCCACAGCAACAGCCACCGATCGACTTCCAAACCGCCAGATCTTCAGTGATCAGAAGACATTTTAACTGTGAATAGAGAGGAGGCTTAGCCCATCCTCGGGGAAAACAAATTACGGAGACTTCGGCCCTGTCCCTGCTTCAAACGAGGCAGGCTTAACCCGAAAGGTCAGATCCCTGCTTATCCAACTACGTACCGGAAAATGCCTGCTCCTCCAATCCGTCAAACACATCTTCGACCCGATAGCCTTCCCAAGCCCAGCATGCCCCCATTGCCAGTCGGAGGAGGATGAGGATCTGGAGCACCTTATTCTACGGTGCCCCATGCACACCAGACCACGGTTTCTCCATCTTGGTCCAAACCCAAATCTTTCCTGCCTACGGGAATCCCCGGTAGCCGTCCTATGCTTCCTCCGCGACAGTGGGCTTCTGGCCCGCCGTATATAGGCCCTGTCTGATCCGACCTCCGAAGATGATGATGATGCACTTACTTGCACTTAATGCCTCCAACCGCGTGCGCGGTTATGGCTTGCCATCCCGTCTGCCACGATGTTTCTCCATTGAACCCGGTCCTCCGCTAGTTGTTGGCAAATCGTTAGCCAATCTCTTGCCCATATAGCGCCACCGTAAGCTGGTTTCAGGTGGATTACATCATTTTCTATCAGGTTAATCCACGTCTTCTTCGGAGCAGTCCGGCAGCACCGCCAAGCGGGTGGCCTCGGGGTAAGAAGGGTTGATTTAGGCAGACGATCCATACGCATTCGGCATACATGGCCGAACCAACGAAGACGTCTACCCGTTATCAGCGACGAAATAGTATGCTGATTGAGGCACGTTCTGCGGATGTTGTCGTTTGTGTGCCTGTGTAGTCTCGAAATGCCCAGAATTTGACGCAAACACGACATCTGGAACACCTCGAGCCGCCGCTGATCCTTCTCCAGAAGTCGCCAAGTCTCGCTGGCATAGAGCAGAACAGCGAGAACGACACTATTGTATACTCTTAACTTGACGGCGAGGCTAATCGGTCTATTCCAAAGTCGCGGGCGGAGTCGTGCAAACGCCGAGGTTGCCTTAGCGATGCGGCTATCAACATCTTCTTGGGGGGAGACAGTGTTACTGCTGATTTGGGAGCCCAAATATAAAAAGCTCTGGACCTCCTCAATGTGGTTCCCGCTCAAGTGAATGTTGTCGGCGCCAAACACTTTGGTCTTAGATGGATTAATCACCAGTCCCAGCCTTCCAGCGGCTTCTGCCAGACCGTCCAGGTATAGCTGACCTTCCTCTGCTGTATCCGCAAGCAATATGAGGTCGTCGGCGTATGCCAGGTAAGAAACATTTAGGTCATTTCCCACTTGGACGCCAGTCCTTTGTATTTTAGACATGACCCAGTCCACAACCAGATTAAACAGCAATGGCGATATTACGCAGCCTTGACGCACTCCAGTTGACACGTTGAACGGAGGAGACAGCTTTTGTGCTGATCTGACGCGGCTGCGGCCTCCATCGTAAAGGCTTTGCAGCAGAGTGACCAGCTTTTCGGGAATTCCTTCGGCTCGGAGAGCACACCAAAGCGAAGGCCGATGTACACTGTCAAATGCTGCGGCAAAGTCAACAAATATAGCGACGAGGTGTTGCCCATGACGTATCCGTTTTTCCAAAATCTGGCGCAAGCTGAAGATGTTATCGATGGTACTTCTCCCAGGGCGAAATCCAGATTGTTGCTCTGCGGACTTAGCCTCCCGTTTCGGTCGGATACGATTCTGGATTATGGAAACGAGCAGCTTACCACAGACAGAGAGCAGAGTTATACCACGATAGTTCTTGCACTCCTGTCGGCTTCCTTTTCCTTTGAATAGGGGACATATAATGCCGTCCTTCCAGTCCTGTGGCACCCGACCTTCTCGCCAGATATGGCAGAGAAGGGCGTGCAAGGGAATCAGCACAGCATCTCCTCCTTGTTTCAGGCAGTCTGCTGCAATATCATCAACGCCAGCTGCCGTCCCAGGCTTCATGTTTCCAATTGCTTTCCTTACTTCTTCTATGGATGGTTCATCTGTCGAGATCGTATTATCAGGGGGGCTAGTCTCGGCCAATTCTAAAAGCTGCTGATCTAAATTGGCTGGATCGTTACGATTGAGCAAGGAGCTGAAGTACTCTGTCCATCGGGAGAGCCGCTGATCGTCAGTGGCGAGGACATTTCCTTGGGCATCCTTCATCGAACCGGCTGCTACTCGTCGAGTGGAGGGTCCGGTCATGGCTTCAATGGTGCGGAACAGAGTTCGCTGGTCTCCGGTTCTCGCAGCCTGCTCAACCTTTTCACATTCTTTGGTCCACCAAGCTTCTTCATCCTTCCGTAGACTAGCTTTAATGGCCCTGTTCAGTCGATTCCTTAAGCAGTTGTTGTTTCCTCTGGCTCTGCGCCGCTGCACCAGCTGTAGTGTGTCGTTAGATATCCAGCGGTGCTTCGAGTGCTGAACTGGGGGGCAGGAGGCTGCAACAGCCTGGCAGATGTTAGATTTAAACTCGTCCCAACCAGCCTCTACTGAATCATCAGCTGTCTCTAGCGCGGCATACCTGTTTGAGACAGCCAATTGGAAGTTTGACCTGATGACTGAGTCGGCCAATTTTGTCGTGTCCGTCCTTTGAATCCTCGGGGCGCGTTTGGCAGTTTTTAGGTGCAATCGGATGCGGACTCCAACCAGCGAGTGATCAGAGCCAATAGCTGCTGCACAGTTTACTTTAACGTCTTCAATGGCTGACCTGAAGCGGCGGGATACCAATACGTAGTCCAAAACTTTTGCACAGTTTCCTGTGTTGGAGCGCCAAGTGATTTGGTGGGATTCGCGGTGACTAAAAAGAGAATTACCCACCACCAAGTTGTTAAATGAGGCAAAGCTCAGTAATCTCAGACCGTTATCGTTTGCCACTCCGTGACCAAAAGGACCCAGAGTACGTTCCCAGCCATCACGAGTTACACCACATTCGGCGTTAAAGTCCCCACATAACAGCACCAAGGCATTTTTTGGGATGGAATCAAGGACAGTCTGCAGGTCGTCATAGAAAGCGTCTTTCGATTCATCAGCAGATGGATTTGTAGGAGCATAGGCGCCAACAATGAAGGTAGGTACCTGGCCAGCTAGTTCTAGAAGGGCTAGCCTATCAGAGAATGGCGAAAAGCTCATCACTGAACTCGAAAGCTTCGCAGAAACCAGGAAAGCCACTCCCCGCTCATGGGTTTGACCGCCGGAATGACATACCAGGAATGACTTGGCAGATGTTGACGTGGTGCTGAAAAATTGCCCACTGTCCTGCAGCCTCGCCTCCGAGAGTACAGCAAGGTCGTAGCCGTATTCTGTAAGTTCGTCACATAACAGTTCCAACTTTCCAGTTTGGCTAAGAGTTCGAACATTCCAAATTGCTAGTTTTCGTAAGCACGAGGTAGTTATGGCATGTTGGCTTGCCGGAGCAGGATTGCGATTACTCCTACGACCACCCACATCCACTACCGGCTCCTGTCGTAGGGTACCATAAGGGGCCATCCTAGCATTGGGGTTGGTATTGAATAGAGCGTTCATCATGGTTATTGGGGATGGATTCTTCAGCCACGTCAAGCGGTTCTACACGCCCTGGCCGGGGACGCAACCTATCCTGGTCACCGCCTCCGATAAGCAGCGGGCTACTTACCATCATTGGTTTTCAGCCTCTTGCGAGGGCTCCCTGATCAGTGCCACCCCAGGGACGGTTCCCTAAGCTGGATAGTAGAGCTCGGGAACAGCGCGAGATTAACATATTATAGCGCCAGCTTTTGGTGGGGGAGTAGTTGGGAAAAATGGTTTCAACCTTTTTTTTTTTTTAAAAAAATTGGTTGGGGGGGGGAAAAGAAAAAAAATTGGTGGGGGGGAAATAAAAAAAAAAAATGGAAAAGAATAAGAATAAAAAATATTTATATTTGGGGGAGCACCCATACTCCCGCTTGTCTGCGTTCTTACTCATATTGCTAACTGCTACGACAAGTTGATACGTATTAAGTATTTCATTTTCCTAAAATAAATATTTCAGTCTTTAGTCTTGGAGATGTGGCACTTGTAAAGAAAGTGTTCAAAATTAACTCCTCAGGGAGTCTAAATTTGAAAAATGTTTCAACTTCTGGGGGCCCTACCCCCCAGACCCCCCGCGGGTCCTATTTCTTCGTGACATTTGGTTTCTCCACAGCGCTTCCACGCGTACAAATCTAGCTCTCATATCATAGATCTGAAATAGCAAGAAAGTGCTTAGAAAAAATTGTTTTCGTGTCTAAAATTTAAAAAATTCTCCACCAAAAAGTTAAAGGTTTTCAAAATTAATAAAGAAGAATTAAACCCATGGAAGTATTCAGTGCTGGATTCGTGTAAAGCTATACTGAACAACAAATTTTCTAAATTAAGAAACAGAAAGCCTTCGTGTCCTAAAATTTGTAA
Organism: Trissonchulus latispiculum; assembly: GCA_030248195.1. NCBI lineage: Eukaryota > Metazoa > Nematoda > Enoplea > Enoplida > Ironidae > Trissonchulus > Trissonchulus latispiculum. Next base: position 14,488 of record JASAND010009994.1, read on the forward strand.
TGAAAGATTATCTAATACTGCTAAAAGCAATCTAAAAATATTGCAACAAAAATTTGTAATTACGGTAATAGATAAAGCGGCACAAAATTTTAGCTTTATATGTAAAAAGTTTTATATCCAACAACTGTTGAAGGAAATTGGATATACTAGCCCAAAACCTCTCTATGAGTTAAGCTGTCTTACTGTGGAAAACATAAAAAATGAATTAAAGCATGAATATGGTTTCAACGATAATCAACTAGTGGGTAGTATATATGCCTTTTCAGAGCATGCTTCCAAAATTTCATAAAAATCCGGTTAAATTTAGAATTATAATTGCGAGTAGTAAATCATTTTTGAAAAATATTTCCGCTATAGTTTCACGTTGCCTTAAATTGCTTTATGAAAAAATTCATAACTATTGTAAAGTTATGGAACGAAATGGCAGGTATCGTATAAAATTTTTTTGGATAATTAAAAATTCGGGTGAAATTATTGAAGCTTTAAAAATTTTGAACAAATCTACTTATGCCAATTCAGTTTATACTTATGATTTTACAGAAATGTATACTTCATTAGAACATAAAGTTATTTTGGAAAATATGAAAGAATTATTGGATAAATTTATGGGTAACAGTTATATAGCTGCTACACCAAAAACTGCCTTTTGGACAAATTCCATATAGTCAATCGAGAAAAAAACGCCATTTTTTCAAACTTTAGGACGTGTAGAACTCATTTTTTGGAATTATGGGAAAATTCTTGTAGTTTGAAGAATGGCAACCCCTACGGATTATTTTCATGTATTAATGCCTTCTCTGGACTGTAGCAATAGAGAGTACTTTGTGATTTATTTGCTGGGGAAAAAAGCCAAAATCGGGAAAAAAAGCCAGTCATCGGGAAAAAAGAGCCACTTTGGTCGAAGCATATCCTGAAGGCGTAGACTAATTCTGAGTGTTCCAACGTGTTCAGCGTTGCTTATTTACCCTAGATTTGTTGTTTTCCGAGGCAAATTGCCTTCGTAAATCATTAAATAGAACTTTTTAGTTTGCAGCATAAACTGGCTAGGTTTCATCAAATACGTATAACGTAAACATACAAAATTTTTAAAAACTTGCTAAAACGAAGGCTAACCACAAAATAGTGTTTTCCAATGAATTCGTAATGCTCTTTTTGGCCAATCGTGCCAGTTTCAGGATGAAATGTGGAGTGTAGCGGTCAAAACGACTGACGTGACATATTAGTCCAAAAGTTGCTCATTTCAGGGACTTTCCAGCTAAAAACGGTATTGCTCTGTAAAACTTGAATTGCTGATTATTTTCAAAATAGGTATCATGCCAGAAATCCAGAAAAACTGCTCACTGTGGGTCTCGCAAGCGACTGGCTTTTTTTCCCGATGGGTCAAAATCATCGGGAAAATAAAGCCACACCTGCCCAGAGACAACGTGACATCCTGAACTGTTTGCAGTTGTATCAGGACAAAGCCAGACATGTTCTCTCTTGATTGCAATAGAAATTATTCAGATAGCGCTATTGACACTAAAGTTATGAATTTTTGAAACATTACCATTTTTCCGCCTTTTCAGGAACAAAATTTTCCAAAAAATGTCGACCCTGCTGTTGACTATAGAGGAGAGCTAGAAAGCTAAAAATCGGCGTGTGGGCTTATATTGAGGTCGCTATTCTACACGCCAAATATTACTGCAATAGCTTCATCCGTTAGGCCACAGCGGTCGTGGCTTTTTTTTCCCGAAATTTTGACGTGGCTCTTTTTTCCCGATTGACTATAAATAAAAATACAATTTCAAAAGATAAATTATTAAGTTATATTAATTGCATTGTAAGCAATACATACTTTTGCATTGGAAATTTGCTTTTTCATCAAAAAATAGGAATTCCCATGGGAACTGATTGTGCACCTGTCTTAGTAAACTTAATTCTTTTCAACTGTGAATTCAATTACATGAAAAACTTCTCTATGCTAAGGACTGGAAATCAGCAGGTTTATTGCTTTGTATTTTTCGTTGGATGATTTAACTGTAGTAAATGATAGAGGAAAATTAGAAATTGTTAAACCTGGTGTATATCCTCCCTCATTATTGTTAGTCCGTCACAATGACGGCAGAAGTATCAGACATTGATATTGCAATTAAAAATAAGAAATTTATTTTTAAGCCTTACGATAAAACCGACAATTTCACTTTTAATACAATAAAGTTTCCTCATGTTGAAGGTAATTTCTCAACGGAACGTGCTTATATAATTTTTAGAAATGAATTACAAAGACTATGGAAATTATCTGAAAATACAACCTTTTGGAATACTGCTGTTCATAGTTTGTCTAAAAAACTGCGTTTAAGAGGTTATTCTGTAACTAAATTAAATATATAATCAAATTAGAATTTTCAGTCAACACATTGACGATAAAAATCTATCTAACTTAATTCAAAAACTATCTACTACAAAGTAAACTAATTGTATTTCAATTTAAAATTTTTTACTTGTCTTTGTGTATTCCTAACACCACACATGGAATGTATATATCCGCCCAGTTTCCCCATGCCAGGTGCGCACCTGGTGAGGCTGGGCGATGAGACGCATGGGGCTGTGAGCACTCATCTTTGGATATATACTATACAATCCATGTACCACATACTTTAACACTTGTTACACATATATGTACGTATTTGTTGTTAAAGTATATGTATATATACACCAAGAATTTGTTTTTGTTTATCTTTGCACAAATATGCTTTTGTCTTTTCATGTATGCATATTATATTCTTATTTCATATTTAGGTTTCTTACGTATATATTTCCTTAGTTTATACACATGGGCGATTCTTAGTGTATCTGGTTATATCGAAGGAAACTCAGACTCTTCATTTTTAAACAATCGTGTTCCAAGGTGGCCTTATTGGTTATCTTGTTTTTCTGTTTTCGTTTTTTCAACTTGGTATTAAAGAATGATGTATACGTATATACGTAAAGTTTCTCTAGCAGTTCTGAATAAGCAAAATCTAGCAAAATCTGAAAAAAAGCTTTATAAAATAATTAAGCTGTTTCTGGTGAAAATCTGAGAAAATTTCTCAAGTTTACTACAGTACAGCTCATTTCAAAGTGCGTTTGAAGCGAAGTCCCATATCTGGCGAAATGTCGCGAGCGCACGCGAAATTCGCGAAGGCTTTGCGACATTCGTATAGATTTTTCGCGATATGTCGTAAGAAAATCTGCATTTCGCGATGTCGCATGCGAAGTTCGCGTAACTTCGCGAAATTTCCCAAGATTTCGCGAAAGCATTTGGCGAAATTTCTTCCACTTCGCGAAAACTCCTTGCGAAGTTCGCAAAACCCTTCGCGAAGTTCGCGAAACGCTTCGCGAAGTTTGCTAGCTAAGGTTTTTGTTAGCTAATTTGAGGGGTTTTCTCCATATCTACCAAAATTCTGGGTAAATTTTAAATTGTAGCTTTGGCTCAAATTTTTGTCTTCGCGAAATGCCGCGTAAATTACGCGATGTTGTGCGACATTTCGCGAAGTTGTCGCGACATTTGCTAAAAGGTGAGCTGAGCTGAGCTGAGCTGAAGATGTGTCACCCGCTTTTCCCGCGCGGTTCCCATCTCTGTTACGATTTTGCCCGAAAGTTCTTACTACTTTCTTTCAAGTATATACTTTCCAATGACGGCAGCCTCCTACCTTTTTTGCAGGCTGAGTACTGGGTGTGTTTTTCCCCGCTGATTTGGACCCCTCAGCGGGGAAAAACACACCACCCGATTTTTACAAATATAGTCCAATATGTAGTTCTGAGCAATACAGATGCTCTTAAACGATAAAGCGGGTCTTGTTTTGTAATTTTGGTTCAAAAAATACGCACTCAGAGCTTCTAATAGCTCGCAAATTAAGGATGAAGATTTGCTGCATCATTGTGCCAGGTTTCATGTGTTTACAAAGCAAAATTTTAAAAGTTTTAAAAAACTTAATGAAATTGCAATTTAACGCCAAAAACAACTTAAATAATGATAAACAATGACATTTGCAAGTGTTTTGGTATCTTTATAGTTGTCTGGGTGCCGTTTCGTTGCGATATCCGATCATTTCATTGGGTTGAGGAGCCTTGACGTAAGATGCATCTGACTACATGTCCAATAAGCAGCTTTCAACTGAAAAACAAAGTGCACCATGTTGTTTAGCATGGCCAAAAATGCACAAACAACCTTTAATGTGTAACAATTAGTGCCCAGCGGACCCGCTTTTCCCGCGCGGTTCCCATCTCTGTTACGATTTTTCCACTTTCCTTTCTTGGAGAACCACTTTTCTTTCTTGGATCAGAACTTTCGACTGGTTTGGGCTAGCACGACTTTGATAGTGTATATATTTAATTAGGGTTTGCCCTAAGCTTTCGAATGAGGTATAGTTTGTCTCTCTAGGCACTGTCGTTATGGAAATTAAATTAATTAAATTAAAGTTTTTCGTTTCGGAAAAAACCCAATGCGGGGAAAAACCCGTCGGCAGGAAAAAACCCACCCGGATTTTTTGCTGGAAGCGTGCCAGAACAATTTCGACGGTGCCATTCGAAAGAGCGGGTTGTTTTTAGTAGGTCTACATCGAAAAATACCAACACTTTTGAAAAATTTTAGGAAAAATTGAATTTTGAAAATTTTGTATGTTGAACACGTAAACATAGGCAAATTTTGGAAATTTTTGAAATTTGTTTAATTTTTGCATTTTAAGCATCCTATCACATATATATAGTCAGGGCGGGGAAAAACACATATACGGAACCACTAGCGTAGCCAGAAAAACAATTCGGAGGGGGGCAAGCCAAAAATGCTCTGAAATTTCTACCGCAACTAAACAGTTGGTGGAAATTTTCAATCAAAATCGGGAGCTTTTTGAAATATTTTCGTTGAAAAGTAGCGCCGCAGGCGAAAATTTTTCGAAATATTTATTCGCCCTGCAGCTACTCGAAAAAATTTTTCTTTGTCTCCGATTTCGGGGGGCATGCCCCCTCGCCCCCCCCCGGCTACGCGCCTGTGCGGAACTGAGGCTGTAACTGTTTTGACTTAAGGCACTTGACGCAACTGACTTGACGCAACGCACTTGACTTGACGCAACTATGCCAACATTTTCATGGGTTACGCTTTCGAGAAGAAGCTATTTTCTATGGTCGAAGAAAAGCCCATAGCATGGTGGCGCTACATTGACGACGTCTTTATTGTTTGGAAGGGCTCCCGAGATGGACTAGACAGGTTTCTGCGTCTAGCGAATAGCCTTATCCCTAGCATCAAACTGGAAGTTGACGTTGGAATTACCAAAGTCAACTTCCTGGATGTCTCAGTGGAACTACGCGACGGCCAAATTGTCACCGATCTATTTATGAAACCCACTGACACTAGACAATATCTTCACTACGAGTCATGCCATCCTCTCCAGCACAAGTTGCCTATTGCCTACAGTCAGGCCCTTCGGATTTGCCGCATCTGTTCTGATCCTAGTACGGCTAAGACTCGGTGTGCCCAACTGAAAGAAGGTCTGGACAAAAGAGGGTACCCGAGAGTTATAATAACTTCTTGTCCTAGAATCCAAAGTTTGTGTTAACTTTTGTTCCACTGCGTCCCAATCCCGTTTATGAGCTTCGGGGAGCTCGTCCAATACGTCCCCTGCATGACCGATAAGAAAAGCGGGTAAAATTTTAGCTAAATAATCGTCTGACCATTCATAAGCCTTGCCTAATCGTCCAAAATAATTCAGAAATTCGTAAATGTCGTCTCCTGCTTCTGCACTAAAGGGTCTAACATGGAGCTTTGTGAAGTCCATTTACTTGAGTCCAGTAATAATAACAATTAATAACGGACTTACCATTGGGAATGCCCAATACCGAGAAGCTTACTCAGCAGCCAATAAAATTCCAATGATTCCAATCGATCAAGTAATAAGTTGTTTTGTCTTTTTTTGGTCGTCTTTCGTATGCGTTGTGTTTGTATTATGTGTGTGCTTTCGTGTGTGTTTTCAATAACCCTTTTTGGTCCTTATGCTATGTCGTCTTTTACCCAGCCTTTCGAAATTTTTGGATCCTGGTCACGGCACCAAAATGTGACCGGCTACTCTACTGAACCGATCACTGGCTGGGTATATACTATTAAATTAAACTAAAATTAACAACAGTCGTTTAATAAGCAAGAGTTACTCGATACAAAAGTTCGTTCAATTACAGAATATGAGAGAACTTTCAATTATTGTGTGCGTGGTGTGTGGTGTACATGTGGGTCTGGTATGCTTGTGTGTGTCGTCAATGCGTGTGTGTTAAGAGTGTGTCTTAACTTCGACTTCAGCTGCAGTGTGAGTGTCTTCTACTTCGTCTTCGTCTCGCTGCCTTAGAGCAGCCTATGTAGCTTCAGCTACCGTAATCCTCTGCAGCAAAGGGCTGCCTGACTAAGTAAAGACAAACTGGTTTGGTCGAAAGACAAGCTGCAACTGACTGACTAACGTCTCGGAACACGGCTTTTATAGGCAGCAGCTATATGACGTTATATGCGGTTATATGTTCTTATATGAAAATGATTGCGTGATTGCGTGATTGCATAGGTGTTACGTAATCGCCTAAAGTTTCTAGAAGCTTCGAGATATGCTACTAAAGTTTAGCTTAGCTAGAGTTTAGTTCGTTACAGATGCATCTTACGTCAAGGCTCCTGAACCCATGAAATGATCGGATATCGCAACGAAACGGCACCCAGACAACTATAAAGATACCAAAACACTTGCAAATGTCATTGTTTATCATTATTTAAGTTGTCTTTGGCGTTAAATTGCAATTTCATTAAGTTTTTTAAAACTTTTAAAATTTTGCTTTGTAAACACATGAAACCTGGCACAATGATGCAGCAAATCTTCATCCTTAATTTGCGAGCTATTAGAAGCTCTGAGTGCGTATTTTTTGAACCAAAATTACAAAACAAGACCCGCTTTATCGTTTAAGAGCATCTGTATTGCTCAGAACTACATATTGGACTATATTTGTAAAAATCAGGTGGTGTGTTTTTCCCCGCAGAGGGGTCCAAATCAGCGGGGAAAAACACACCCAGTACTCAGCCTGCAAAAAAGGTAGGAGGCTGCCGTCATTGGAAAGTATATACTTGAAAGAAAGTAGTAAGAACTTTCGGGCAAAATCGTAACAGAGATGGGAACCGCGCGGGAAAAGCGGGTGACACATCTTTAGCTCAGCTCAGGGTTTTTTTTGTGTAAAATACTGTGTATTTACACAAAAAAAATTAATTTACACAGTGAAAAACTAATTTACACAACAAAATACACAGCCAAATTTTCGAAAATTTTTACAAAAGTGCTCTGAAAAAATAGTTTTCAAGTCTTCAAGTTTTAAAAAAGCTCTAGCTTTTAACTGGGGGCTGCCGCCCCCAGACCCCCGCCTGTTTCCAATGGTTTAGAATGGTTTTCTGCATTTCTGCATCAACATGGTTATGGGTGTTTTATTCTCTTAAGTCTTAATGCTTCTACTTATACAGTTGCGTATAATTTATTTTCGTACTGCATGCGAATATTCGTAAATAGCTAGTATTTATTCGTATTTAACTATATATACATATGTTTTCTGAAGCTAGTATTATTCAATATGATTTCTTGTTTATCTCTTGTATATATAATAATAAAAGCAGTCAGAGCCTAAAAATAGTTGCCATACAACCCAGGAAATATTCAATACGAAAGCTAAAGGAATACACCTTTTCAATGCCGTTTCTGCCGTTAATTTAAAAAATTTCTCAACTTCTGGGGGGCTCCGCCCCCAAGACCCCCCTCCGTTGTATAATTATTTTCTGCATTGCGACATGATTATATATATATATAGGTGTTCCATTGTTTCTGCAAGTATATACTTCTGCTTATCCAGTTGCGTATAATTTATTTACGTACAGCGTGCAAATATTAGGAAGACAGTATAGTATAGCTAGTACATATGTACGGTTCAATATCGTTTTTGTACATATCATGTATCATAAAAACAGTGTGTGCCACAAACTTGTTGCTGTCTAGCACAATAAATATTCAAAACGAAAGCTAAAGGAATACAACTTTTCAATGCCGTTTCTGCCGTTAATTTAAAAATTTTCTCAACTTCTGGGGGGCTCCGCCCCCCAGACCCCCCTCCGTTGTATAATTGGTGTGTCTGTACCATATGGAGCCGTCCCCAGTAGCAGTTAAAGCATCAAACCTTAGTACCTGACCATCTAGTTTGTGAAACAATTATATATTCCAAAAAGTTGGAAAAATAAAGAAATCGTTTCAGTAGGCGAAGTGTTTTTCAGAAATTTGAATTTGTCCAATCTTATTTTTGACATTTAATGAATTAATCTTTTTAAACATTTCCATTATGAATTCTATATAAATTTATAAAATTTTCTCAACTTCTGGGGGGCTCCGCCCCCCAGACCCCCTGCGTGGCTCCTTTCGAAATGTTACACAAGTGCAGTTGGCATAACTTTGGCTTGAATGATCCGAAAATAGCATTGTAGCAAGAAAATAACGTCTAAATGTATTTTATTTTATATTACAGTTGAAAAACGACACTTTTAAATTTTACACAGCTTCAAACAAAAATACACAGTGAAATTTAAATTTACACAAGATTTACACAGGTCCGATTTTGAAAAAAAAAACCCTGGCTCAGCTCTAATTTCCTTTTCGTGTTCTCTATATCCGCAAGCCAAAACTTCATAATTTAGGACTCTCCAAAAGACGTAAATCCACAACACCTTTTAGCAAATGTCGCGACAACTTCGCGAAATGTCGCACAACATCGCGTAAATTACGCGACATTTCGCGAAGACAAAAATTTGAGCCAAAGCTACAATTTAAAATTTACCCAGAATTTTGGTAGATATGGAGAAAACCCCTCAAATTAGCTAACAAAAACCTTAGCTAGCAAACTTCGCGAAGCGTTTCGCGAACTTCGCGAAGGGTTTTGCGAACTTCGCGAGGAGTTTTCGCGAAGTGGAAGAAATTTCGCCAAATGCTTTCGCGAAATCTTGGGAAATTTCGCGAAGTTACGCGAACTTCGCATGCGACTTCGCGAAATTGAGATTTTCTTACGACATATCGGAAAAAATCTATACGAATGTCGCAAAGCCTTCGCGAATTTCGCGTGCGCTCGCGACATTTCGCCAGATATGGGACTTCGCTTCAAACGCACTTTGAAATGAGCTGTACTGTAATTAAGAATTAAAGCTTCGGCAGCCGTTTTTGGTGACAATCTGAAAAACTCAAGTTTATTTTTAAAAATATAGAAAGTTACGATTGTGGGTCACGGCAAAAAATTTTGGTGGGGGGTTTCGGTCCGCGGCCCCCCCCCCCCCCGACTTGCCAAAGATCCGCCCACCCCGAATCAAAGACCTATCTACGCCACTGTATATATATATGTGGAAGTCAAATTGGATTTTCAGACAAATCTGATTTGTCTGAACATTCATTTCAGTCAAACTGGATTTGACCTTCAAATCTCTCATTGTTTGAAGTCATAAAAATCCTGTTTGATTGAACTGAATTGAGTCAAATCCAATTTGACGTTTTCTGTTTCAGTCAAACCGAAATTCAATGTGAATGTTACTCTTTAGTGCAAGGAGATTATTAACACAACGCCAAAGCCAAATCTCAAATTTCAATTTATAACTGAAAGCCTCCTCTTTATAGACGTAGTTCTACCAGTAAAATTAACGCTTGAAGGGGTGTCAGAAAATTTTGCTTTTCATTTTGGGTGGGTGTCATTTTGACGAAAATCGGACAAAATGTACATACAGTTTTCTCAAAATCAAATAAGCCCTCGAGAACACATTTCTTTAGAAGCTTCAAGTGGTCGCTTTTCTTTAGCTTTCCCACATTTCGAGAAATCCATGTTCAAATGTTGTTTTCTTGTTATATATATCGCATGTTCAAGCCTAAGAGTTGAAATGATACAGGTATATATACATACCCTATTTAGCTGTAACAAGCGCATTATAGCAAGGTTCACAAAAAAAGGACAAAAATCAGTTTTTTGTTGAAAACTTTCAAGTTTCAGCCCCGATTGGAATATTGTTTGTGCATGCATGTGCGCCGGGACTCGCTTTATATTCACACAAAAAATCGCGGCCCTCCGCCTACGGATGAGAAAATAATAGCAAAATTTCGTGTCCTTTTTTTGTGAACGAATTCACAAAAAAAAGGACAAAAGTTCACAAAATAAAAGACAGTCCAAATTTTCTAATTACTGCTCCTATGTGCACAAATGAACTGTAAAAACAATCAGTAAACTTGGTTTACTTCATTTTAACTACATTTGAGGCACAGTTTTTCAGTGTACCCTTCCGGAAGACCAAAACTCGTCAGATCATCAGGTCCCAATCATCCGACCGTAATGGCACACATAGATCTCAAAACTCAGCCATAACAACTCAAAAACAGTTGGTAAATATTAATTCCACGCTGTAACAAACTGCTAACGTCAACTTTAAAGACGTCTTTGATATCATAATTGGTTCTAGTAGGGTAAGGTAAGGTGTGACCAGGGTCACGTGACCATGGGTCACATGGAGTAATAGCGCCGAGTACAAGCTTTCACTACCAAAATGGTTGGAAATTATTTACAATAACATTTTTAGTCCACCATCCCCCGTTTAAGTCACCACTTGGACCCACCGGTGACCATACTACTTTTTAGATGATCACGCGCCAATAGCAAAGTTAAGAGCAGTAATTTGCGCTTTAAATACGTTTTCTAGTGCGCTAGAATCTAAACAGCTAATAAACATTAGCTAAGTGCTTCCTGGGATCTAATCTGCCGATTAAAAATTTGTCCTTTTATTTGTGAACTTGTTCACAAAAAACAGGACATTAGGCCCAAGCTAAGCCAGAGGTTACAGGAAAAGGAAAACTGTGCGGATGGAAAGGCAAAAGGGTGGGCATGTCTGATGCACAGTTGGGGTTATTGGGATCTGCCATGGTAGAGTAGCAACAAAAACACTAACTTTGGCTCAAAACGTTTTTTAGTCCAATTTTGGGTACTTTCACTTACATAAGTATTCTGTAAGAACGGGTTTAGCCCAAAACTTACTACTAACGTATGCTAGGGATATGTGGCTATTAATAGGCAAAAGCTTGAATCCTTAAGTTGCAGTTTCACAGGAAAAAACTGATGTCCCGTTTTTTGTGAATTTTTGGCTTGTCCTTTTTTTGTGAACCTGGCTATACGTATGCTTTAAAATGATATAAAAATAGGGATGCACCGGCCCTGGCCCCGGTATCGACCTGGTCCAATATTTAGCAAAATTTTGTAAGTTTTTTTTTATTTTTGACCAACTTTTTGAATTTTAGATAGTCAAAAAGTGTGACAAATGTTTTGTTTTCCAGCCGCTTTGAATTAAAACAACCATATTAACTTTTGAATATAAAAATATATTGAAAAATTTAAATTTTCAAGAAAATTTTCGATTCGGACCCCCTTCTTCCATGCCCCGGCCCCGGTTTATACCGGGGCCAAGGTGGCCCCGGCCCATCTCTATATAAAAATTGTCGTTGAATTCTAAGAATTGAGCAAATTACAGTCTTTCAGTTTCAGCTTCTCAATAATACACCCCTGGGGTAGTTTTGGATGCTCTTTAAGATAGGCCATTAAAATCCGATCTAGCACATATGGGAGACTCACATTGGCGATGGGTTTTTCCGGCCGCGCTATAATACGTACATACATACAGCGCGAGGCGTATGCATGTGGAGAGAAAATCCCAAGAAAATGTGGGGGAAATTTGGAAAAATGTCGGGAAAACATCGGAAAAATATCCGGGAAAACACAGAAAAACTTTCGCAAACATATTGTGAAAATATAGGGAAAATGTCTGGAAAAATCGGAAAAATGTCTGAAAAACATCGGAAAAATATCGGAAAAATCGGAATAATGGAAAAGTTGCACAAAAATCTGGAAAACCCCGGAAAAAAATCGGAGCAAATTCGGTAAAAAATCGGAAACGTTGCACAAAAAAGTCGGAATAATATTGTCCCGATTTTTCCAACAAGCTTTCCTGTGCTTTGGATCTGGGGGGAATCTTGGAAAATTAGTGGTCAACCCAAGAAATGTGACGGGGTACTCCCCACCAGTTTCCCCAGGAGGGGGGGGGGGTTGGGGGTATCCCCCCAAAAATTTTCGACCAACTTTGCCCCCCCAGATGTTTTGACAATCCCTCCCCCACTTTGGGTTACCCCCCGAATTTTTTCCCCAGCACTTTTGGGGCCAAAAGTTAGCTAAAATTTTTCTAAAAACTGGTCATTTTTGAAAACTTTTCCTCAAATTTTGGTTTAAAATCGCTTTAAACGGTGTAAAAAACGCCTAAAACGATAAAAACAAGCACTGTTTTGATAAAAGAAGCGTTAAAATACAGAAAATTTTGCGTTTTTAGGCCATTTTTTGAATTTTCTGAGGTCCGAATTTTGGGGGGGGTGCGGGGGGTACTCCCCATCACATTTCGGGGGGTCGACCACCGACCTTCGAAGTTTGCCTTGCCCCCCAACAAAAAATTCCAAGAAATTATGCTCCCACCACTGGGGTACTGGGAGCATAG
>JASAND010009995.1:0-13097 GCA_030248195.1 Trissonchulus latispiculum
GAATTCGGCCGTTCCCTTTTAAAACAACTTGATAATTAATGATGAAAAATAATTCTGAGTTTTAATGCCTACTGATTTTCTTGGATAAGCCGAACCACACACAATTACAGTTCACGACAACAATGCATAATTACAGACAATATTGTTAGCTTCACTAGCGCCTACTTTTGCGAATATGGCCGGCAATTCCTAATTGCCGGCTGTGGGGAAAACAGTCCCTAAATTAACTCAGTTCTAATATGAGGTCATGACCAAGGGACCTCCTACCTCAGCTTAGGGGTGGGTCCCCACTCAAAATCCCAATTCATCAAAACCCCAAAAACAGCATCAATACACAAAAAATATTTGGGCGTACGCCCCTACAAAAATTAAGGCCATTCAGGCCGTGGCTTGGTTGACACAGTTAATTTTAAACAAGGCCCGAAGGCCACAAAAAGTGAAGTTTTTAGGCCAAAAAGAGGCCTCTTAAAAATCCCTAGAAGTGCGTTCCTGGTGTGGTATTTCGGCCGAGCATAGTACGCTCATCTGGCCCTCAACGTGCGGTGTTCGTCGTGTGCGCTCAGCTCATCCCTTCTGACCAGTGTGGGTCAGAAGGGGCTCCTAACTCGAGTCCTAAGTACGCTTTTTGTTCCCGGCCAAATCGCTGGCACAACGGGAAAGCGTACTGCTAGAGAGAAACATACGGCCGCTCTCGGCCAACCTCAGACGAACACTGACTGAGATTTGAATTTTTCCAGTGAGCTGACAGGAGTCTGACAGCTCACTGGTGTTTGCTTTTCTGGCGGAGTCTCTTTGATTTTTATTGGGGCTTCCAGAACTTTCTGGAAGCTCCCTATGCTAAAGCGTGTGCCCAACTCGGGCTGGCCACGCGGCTGGTCCGTTGGAGGGGAGATTAACGAGAAAATGGAGTTATTACCCTCCAACTGACCCTAGTTTTGATTTATTTCCCAAGCTGAATTTTGGGAAACTTTGTAGACTTTTTGGTTACCACGTAAAGGTAACCAAAGGGGAAATTTCTGACTTTAAAATGAAATTAAACGAATGAAAAAATGAGATTGTACACAATAAAGGCCACTCGGGGCCGAATACAGAAAAATAAATATTAACTGCCACTTTGGCCGTGTTATTTAGTAAATTTTATATTTATTATTTTTAGGCCTTCCCTTGTCTCCTGGCCCCTTTCTTTCTTTCTAGACTTGACCTTTCGGCCGTAGACAAGGGAAGCCGCCCGTTGATCCCAGCAACAATTGTCCTTCCTCGCCAAGACTCTAAGTCTAGCTGGAAAAGAAACGGAAGGGCAATTGTTGCGTAAAAATATGCATACCATTAGCTACGTAATTTTTCAGAAAATATAAATTAGATATTATTAATCTACGTACTTAATTACCTAAGACTAACTAGTTTCTTATCTTTTAAATTATTAGGGAGGGAGTTAAGCCCCCTCCGAACGTAATTTCATACTATGTGTATGTGTTAAAATCCTCTCTGCGAGGCAAGTCTCTGCTGGGAGAGAGCCAGCAGAGGCTCTGGGGGTGTGAATGGAAACATGAATGGGCGTAACCTCACAAGTAGTTACGCATTGTTGTAAGGTCACCCAAGGCCAATATTACAAAATTAAAATGTAACTTAAACAAAACTTCTTTCGCTTATAACTTTCGCAATATTGGGAGTTAGGTGACCGGGTTTGGAGTTTTAGAATCAGCAGAGAATTGCCTTTCAGATAAAACCAACTTATATTTTAACCAAAAATATGACTAATTAACTAATTATCGCCTAACTAATGCAAATTGAGCCTAATTAACACCTATGAACACTAATTAACACTGTTCCGTGCCCCTAATGGGCGAATTATAGCCTTATTTTGACCCATCTTCCAATATTCGCACTGATTAACTGCATACAACGTTTTAAACTCGAAGTTTCTTGTTAAGTTGCTGGATATTAAACAACTTCCTTTGTCGAACTTATTTTCCTTGATGATTTTTAGCTATTTTAAACAGTTTCGTTTTTAAACAGGCCTTATTCGTGGCCTGGGAAGAGTAACGACTCCTCCATTATACGGAAAACCGTATTAGGGCCTGTTACTGACCCGGGAAGGGTAACGACCCCTCCATTACTGGCTGGTAGCCTACCTAAGCTTTCTTAGACTACGTTCCACTGAGGCTCTATTCCATTTTCGTGTCATTTGCGTGAGCGTAATGCTATTTTTGTCTTATTCCTCCTGTTCACACTAGAACCTATGTCCCTAATAATAAGTTTCTGGGGGGGGGGATTCGCACTGACTGGCAACTCTGGTAACCGCAGGACAGTTACTTTATACAATGCCTGGACGTTTCACAGTTCACATCAAAATCCCACAAGCACGCCAATCATTAAGAGCTCAAATCATTTCCATCAAGAGTCACAATCTCCCACAAGTTAAGCTTTTTCCCTGTACATTTTTAGGGTTCGTTTTGCCTTTTCCATTACACTTATATCTTCTCTCAAGTCTGGTATGCAACTTGGTTTGTCAACCCCTCCAGAAATGTGATTGAAGGTTTTAAAAAATGTACACAAACTTATATTTGGCATCCACTCAACCGAGGGGTGTTCAATACTGATTGTGCCACCCTGCCGAAAACAAAAGGCGGAATAGGCTTTCCAGATATAGAGCTCCGTATTTTAAGTCAAAGATTGGCTATCTTAATTAGAAGAAAGCTGGGAGTGGCACAGGCGTGGCACCAAATTTTTGACTTTTTCTACGGTCAAGTAGAATACAAGAGTATGCGAGCTACAAATTCAGTACAAGTCCCAAATTTTTATAAGGAACTTCGGAAAGAAACACTGATGCTAAATTTGGAAATTAATCCGAACTCAATCTCGTTAAATGGAGTTCAACATACAGCTGCTTCGATTAAAGTCAAACAGCTGTACGAAGCGCTAGTGTTGAGAAAATTTTCTCATAAAGCAAATTCAAGAATAGAATACTGGACCGAAAAATTTCCAGCGATTCCTAGAGCTGATTGGGAATACATCTGAGGTTCGATGAAGACAAAATTTGTAGAGAGTATTGCACTGGACACTCATTTAAAACTTGTTCACAACGTCTTTCTAACAAACAAGCGATTACATCAAATAAACAGTAATCGTTCAGAAAATTGTGATTTTTGCGTTAAAAATTTGCAAATTTCAGTCTCTGAAGATATTTTTCACTCTTTCGTTGAGTGCCCTCGAATTCGATCTTTTTGGGGAAGATTGAACGTCTTAATCAAAGTAGTGTCTCAGCCTTCGCAACAATTTGCCCAAAGGGATCTGACAAATTATGAGAAGCTCTTAGGAATTGTAGTTAGAAGAAATTCAAAACTGCTCAACATACATTAACATAGGGTCGGGTCCTGGGGGGGGCTTGTCCCCAAAAAATTTTGAGGGGGCTTGTACCTTGAACAAAAATTTTCAGGGGGGCTTGTACCTCAAAAAAAGATTTGTAAAATTTGTCCAAAAATTAACGCTAATTTTATTAAAATATGCAATTTTTTGTCAAAATTTGCAAAACATCTTCAATTTTTGGAAAAAATTTCAAAATTTTGCCCAAGTTTCCCGAAAAATTGAACATTTTAGCTAAAAAATTCCGGCGAAGCCGGAAATTTTTTTAAATTTTATTGTAAAAACTAATTTTTTCCGGCTGTTTTTGGTTACCCCTTGGCCATTTTTTCGTTACCCCTTGTCCCCGACGGCGATAGGGCTTGTACCTTGTCCGGGTTGGGGGGGGCTTGGACCCCCCCCCCCAGACCCCCCCCGCGTTAACCTATGCTGCTCAAAAATTTGAACCTGCTAATTCAACAGGCTCAATTTGCTATTTGGTACTCAAGAACTATTTATAGAAACTCTAAAAGTGTCGCTGATATCTGGGATATTTTTGTCAGGTCACTTGGGCGAATAGCCCGAAATGCGAGTGCTTGGCTCTATGAAGGGTTTGTGAATCAAAAATTATCAGATTTCGGAATTTTTACTGTAAATGATTTTGGAGTACTCGAGCTGAAAGAGTGATTAGTCTCTACTTTAAAAAAAGCCATTGGGCCTATGCAAACTTCGGCTATGGAGCAATTTTTAAGGAAACTTGTGTGAAAGATCACTCAGAGATGGACGCGGGCCGCGGGAGCCCGCGGGATCCCGCGGAATCCCGCGGAACGGGACGGGATGGGACGACAACCCTCGTCCCGCAGGATCACGCGGAACAAAAATTTCTTATATTTACGTCTAAATTAGGGAATTTTTAAGAAAGCTAGATAACAGTTTTCAAAAGATTACAGTCACACTTCATATTATTCTATAAAATTTAATTTATGAGAACAAACACTATTCTGCTGGAGACCATATTGAACGAACCTCAAGTTGCGAAGATTTTGAAGCGCAAGTAAAATTTTAAAACATGCAAATCATGTATCAGCATCACGTTGAAATTAGACTTAAAAGTTTTAGTTTTAAACCAAAAATTTCTGGGAAATAATCTGTGGGAAATTAAGAAAACGGGATCAAGGCCGGATCCAAGCTCTTTACCCGGTGACCCAGTGACCCGATACGAAAAGTGGCCCAAATTGACACGATGACCCGGTTACAGTAATGTTCTGATTCCGCCAAATGTGATTTTATTTGCCAATTTGGACAATATGTATTTTGAAATCAACAATTGATACTGTTTGTTTGTAGATGATATAAACATTTCACATTTTTACACACAGCAGCGTATTTGAATAATAAAGTAAGTACTGACTTTGCATTAGAGATGAGGGGACGAGCCGGACTTTTCCGGCTCGGCTCGGCTCGGCTCGGCTGGCGAGAAAATGCGGTTGGCTCGGCACGGCTCGGTTCGCGGTCATACCTGGCTCGGCTCGGCTCGGCTCGAGAAGATTTTGAAAGTGGGTCGGCTCGGCTCGGCTCGGTTCGACTCGCCAAGCTTGAAATTCGCTTGGAAGGTATTAAAAAAGCTAAAGAAAATTTAAAATTAGGATACAAAATTGAAAAATAAAAACAGTCTTCACTGATGGCCATTTTGTTTGAAGAAGTTCTGAAAAATGACAAGGAAATTTGGTCGTATTCCGATTTTTGGTTTTTTGGCTCGGCTCGGTGTTTCAATTCTCCGGCTGGGCTCGGCTCGGCTCGGGAGACATTGTTGCCGGCTCGGCTCTCTACTTTGCATCTTCGCAAGGAAAAATAAATAGCGTAAAGTTTATATACATAACAAAATTATTTTTAATTTTCATATTAAATTAGTATTAATTACCATTAATTTTAGCTAATGAGAGAATTAAGAAATTATGCGGGATTTTGCGGGACGGGCATTATCAAATTTGCGGGACTGCGGGATCCCGCGGGACGGGACAAACAAATTGATTGCTGGACGGGACGGGACGGGACGAAAAATTCGTCCCGCGTCCATCTCTGAGATCACTTATTTTCCACCAAATTCCAACTTACGTGGCATTTATTCCTCACTGAAGGATATTAGTATTATTAGATTCGGGGTCGCAGAATACTAATCTGAAATCCGTTTTCGATTCAGCTTTTCGTTAGCTCAGTACTTATAAGCTTACATGGATCTTTTGCGCTTTCCCCTAAGTTTTGATTTTTTGACCAATAACTTTGAAATTTGGTGTGGGTGCATACTGGAGGCTGATGAATTCAATAATTTAAAAATTTTAAAAATTTTAAAATTTAAAATTTTAGTTTGGTAAGGGGGGATCAAGGGGAACCAAAAATTTTTTTTTAAATTTTGCTAAAAACTTGCATACAGGGGTTTTCTGGGGCGCTGAGTACGAATCTGAAATCTGTTTTTCGATTCAGCTTTTTGTTAGCTCAGTATAAGATGAAGTTGTAAGCTTAACATGTAAGCTTATATAGTGAGCTAACGAAAAGCTGAATCGAAAAACGGACTTCAAATTCGTGTTCTACGACCCCGAAGACCCCTATTTACATCATTTCTGCATAATCGAAGACAAAAAATTTTTCGGTTTCCCTTGGTCCCCCCTTCGAAATCGAAAAAATCGAATTTCGCGATATTTGAACTCAGCGTAGTCGAAAACATACCCACACCAAATTTTAGCTCATTTGGTCAAGTTTTAAGGATTTTGAGTGGTGGGGGGTTTTGAAAAAAAATTTGCAGAAAACTTGCATACTGGGGTTTTCTGGCGCGCTGAGTACGAATCTGAAATCCGTTTTTCGATTCAGCTATTTGTTAGCTCAGTATAAGTAGGGTTGTGCTCAATACGAAAAAAGGGGGGGCCGAGGCCGGCCCCCGGCCCCCCAAATTGGGGGGCCGGGCCGTGGGCCGGTGTCGTATAATATTTTCCCCCCGTGATATTTTTCCCCCCTATAGGGTATGATATTTTCGGATCTTTTCAGGATAACCTCCCCCCAGACCCAGATTTCGCAAAACTTGACCAAATGAGCTAAAATTTGGTATGGGTATGTTTTCGACTACGCTGAGTTCAAATATCGCAAAATTTTTCGATTTCGCGAAATTCGATTTTTTCGATTCGTAAGGGGGGACCAAGGGGAACCGAAAAATTTTTTGTCTTCGATTTTGCTAAAAAGTGATATTTTTCCCCCCTTTCAGCTATATTTTCCCCCCTCTGAATGAAACCCAGCCAAATGATGCAGCAAAGTTAACAGGGTCAAAGCAGTAACTGTTGAAATGTTGGTAAGTAGCATGTAAAATGCTGAAAACAATTTTACAAGTTAATTCTAGTTATTATTTAATTGTTTAATTAATGTTAATTTGCATGTAAAAAACTATTTTTGCACTTGCTTTTAACACTGTTTAAAAAGTGTATAAAAACTGGTAATTTTTGATTAGTTTGTTAGTAAATGTTTTGTTAATAAATTAATTTTGCAACTATTAATAACTGCAAAAATGGTTTTAGAATGTTTGCTTTTCTTATTATTTGGAAATCTAATTTTACAGTTTTTGCGAGTTGTAAAATTTAGGATCTTTATACCTTTTTTACAATCGTTTTGTAAAATCAGCAACGCTTTTTTAATATTTTAATTCGTTTTTACAGCACTGTTTCTTATTTTTCACACTTGTCACCGTTGAATATTCATTAAATTCCCTCACCGCAAATTATAAACAACTGTTGTTTTTAGTAAGGCTGTATCCTTAAACTTCTGATTTTTTGAAGATGGAATATTTTGATCTTTCCAGCCAAAAAATCTTAAAATATAGCTTTTTATTTGTTCCGAACCAAGATGAAATTTTGTTTTTAACTATTTTTTCTAGGTGCTTTCAAACACTGTTCATCACATCACAGGATGAGCCTCAAAAATTTAAATTGGAGAAAGTTTTACCATTGTAAATTACTATGTGTTATGTAAACTTAACTTGTTCCTATAAATTATAAATTATGAACTGTATGCTACAAAAATTACAATGTGAAGTTTAATTAAAGAAATAATAAAATTTTACTTCAGCGGCGATTAAATTTTTACTATATATCATTAATATTAGTAAAATTGCTTTAATTTATAATTTGTATAAATATACAGTTATCGTTAATAGTAAAGTGTTTTCCAAGTAAATTTAAATTTTTGAGGCTCATCCTGTGATGTGATGAACAGTGTTTGAAAGCAACTAGAAAAAATAGCTAAAAACAAAATTTCATCTTGGTTCGGAACAAATAAAAAGCTATATTTTAAGATTTTTTGGCTGGAAAGATCAAAATATTCCATCTTCAAAAAATCAGAAGTTTAAGGATACAGCCTTACTAAAAACAACAGTTGTTTATAATTTGCGGTGAGGGAATTTAATGAATATTCAACGGTGACAAGTGTGAAAAATAAGAAACAGTGCTGTAAAAATGAATTAAAATATTAAAAAAGCGTTGCTGATTTTACAAAACGATTGTAAAAACGGTAAAAAGATCCTAAATTTTACAAGTTGCAAAAACTGTAAAATTAGATTTCCAAATAATAAGAAAAGCAAACATTCTAAAACCATTTTTGCAGTTATTAATAGTTGCAAACTTAATTTATTAACAAAACAATTACTAACAAACTAATCAAAAATTACCAGTTTTTATACACTTTTTAAACAGTGTTAAAAGCAAGTGCAAAAATAGTTTCTTTTTAACATGCAAATTAACATTAATTAAACAATTAAATAATAACTAAAATTAACTTGTAAAATTGTTTTCAGCATTTTACATGCTACTTACCAACATTTCAACAGAGTTACTGCTTTGACCCTGTTAAATTTGCTGCATCATTTGGCTGGGTTTCATTCAGAGGGGGGAAAAATATCACGGGGGGAAAATATTATACCCTATAGGTGGGAAAAATATCACGGGGGGAAAATATTATACGACACCGGGCCGATTCATTTGTATGCAAGTTTTCAGCAAAATTTTTTTCAACCCCTTGTTCCCCCCTTACCAAACTAAAATTTTAAATTTTGAAATTTTGAATTTTTGAATTCATCAGGCTGCAGTATGCACCCACACCAAATTTCAAAGTATTGGTCAAAAAATCAAAAGTTAGGGTGGGGGAAAGCGCAAAAGATCCGCTTACATCTTAAGCTTAAAACTTTAGCGTGTACTAAGCTACCGAAAAGCTGAATCGAATCGAATCGATATGCATAGTTTCCCTGGAAATTTTGGTTGGGGGGGGTAAACTTCGGAAATTTGGTGGTCGACCCCCGAAATGTGATGGGGAGTACCCCCCCGAACCCCCCCCCAAAATTCGGACCTCAGAAAATTCAAAAAATGGCCAAAAAATGCAAAATTTTCTGTAATTTAGCCCTTTTTTCATCAAAATAAGGCTTGTTCTTAACGTTTTAGGCGTTTTTGCACCGTTTTAAAGCGATTTTAGGCCAAAATTTTAGAAAAATTTTTCAAAAAATGACCATTTTTCGACCAAATTTAGCTAACTTTTTGGGTCCAAAAATCGTTGGGGGGGGGTTCGGGTGGGGTAGCCAAAAGTGGGGGGAGGGATAGTCCAAAAATCTGGGAGGGGGTAAATTTGGTCGAAAATTGTGGGAGGGGGGATACCCCCCCCAACCCCCCCCCTAAGGAAACTATGCGGATATGTGAGTTGCTATATATACCACATGTGGTGGTTACCCTACGGTAACACAAAATTTCATTACTTCGGATTGCGTTTGCTTACTACTCTTTTAGCCCAAACCAAGAAAAAGATCCCTCAGCAGAGGCGAATTTAAACTCTTCCAAAAATGTCCGAGAATCCATCAAGTAGTTTTTGAGAAATCGATGTTCGAAACTAAATAATCGCAGTTTTGCCGAAATGGTTTTTGGCCAAATATCTCGCTTTATGCAGCTAACACCAGCTAATACGCATTGATAAAATGTGCAATTAAACTGTGTATCGATTGATTATAAATCGACCAAAATTGTCCGTAAGATTTAGCAGTAATTTTGAAAAACTGATTTCCTCGAAAATAGCCATCGTTTGACCCTCAGAATCTTTTTTGCTTAGCTCAAAGGTTGCAAAAGAAAAATTGTTCATTTCGGCACTCGGGTGCCTCGACTTTGTACTAAAAGTATATATAAAGGCAAAAATCAAATCTTTTCGCCTAAAACTATGGGAATGGCCCCAGAATGCTAAAGAGCACGAAAGTAGGTTATTTAGTGAGTTTTAGCTATTTACTAGGGATCGACAGGATATCCGGATCCGGATCCTGCCGGATATTGCAGATCCGGATCCGGCAGCAAAACCATCCGGATCTTTTTTTGAATTAACGAAACAAAGGAAATTTGCTGGTGAAACTAAGAAATAAATGTCAAGATTGCTCTAAATTAATTTGTAGAAGCAATTTTCTTGTGTTAAGTGTTTAGCTTTTACTGGGGGCTGCCGCCCCCAAACCCCCTGTTATCTTCTTAGTATTCAGTTGAAACTAATTTTTTCACTTGACTTTGATATTTTATTAGATACACTAATATCTTATGTATATATTTTTATGGTGTATTAATTTCTATTTATATTTACATTTTTACGAATGAATAGATTAAATTGGGTTTAAAACATCTGTACAGTTGTACACTCATAAACAAGGTGCAACAATTTAGACCATTAACTAGTTGGGGTTCTTTAAATCTTTTTGAATGAATTTTAAAGAAGTTTTTCTTCAAATTTATTCTCGCAAATAGCAATACATTTTATGCAGGTCTGTACCGCATTTATCTAATGCATATTTAGATTGCAGATACGGGGTGAACTTATCCAATGCTAATAAAACTTAAGGGGGGTCCAAATTTTGGTCATTTTTTCGACTTTCTCCGATCTCGCTGATTTTTACATATTTTATAGTCCAAACGGTATATTTTAACGAGTTTTTAAAATTAAAGTTGTAAGTCGTACGGTTGTTGCGAAATTTCACCTCAAAGTTGAGGTCTCATGTGTTAAACATAGGAAACTTAAAAAGTTTCACTTGTTTGGAGTAGTGTCAAAAAATCTCGAAACTGGACAATACTAACCAGCCAGCATTGGTTACTACAATACTAACTAATCATTGGAAAGGCATGGATGAGGTCTGTGATTTGTTAGAATTAGAATTCTAATTTAGGTCTTTAAAAATTTTTAATCAATTTTTGAATATTTAAAATTTGACCCGATTTTAAAATGGCTAGTAGTATAGGGCGAGCTTTTCGACCCCCAATCATTGGATTGAGACTTACCTCCTACTCTCTGTAATCCTTCAAGAGCGTCACCGCCTAATACCCATTGTGCACCCTGTACTCCTAGTATCCCCAGTACCCCCTGTATTTTCGTCCAGTTCGTCCAGTCAGACTCCTAGTTCTGATACCCTGTTCTACACCCAGTTTTTACCCACACCAACCACACACCTTCACAACACCCAGTTTATACTCCTAGTTCTGACACCCAGTTCTACATCCAGTTATTACCCTTACCAACCAAACACCAGTCAAACACCCTGTTTCAACACCTAGTTCTCCCGGATGCCACACCCAGATTCTGTCACACGCCGGCCCTCTGCGTTCTTCCCCCGGGGCTTGGGACCCGGCGTCGGCCCATTACCGTACTCCTACCTACGTATCTAACCTACCTATCTAATCTATGTACAGTACCTAACCTAGTCCGGCCTAATCTACTGTTTTTGGTATTTTCATTATTTTTTCTTTTTACTACAACTTACACACAAATTAACAAATATGTGCAGGTAGCCCTAAAGAGGACTGTTGGGATAAGGGGGACAGAGGTGGAGGCGAAGCTTGGTTCCCAAGGTTTGTGCAAGACTGTCAGTAATTGGAATTTGTTTCTGGTCTGCCATCCGGAGGTCTACCAAATCGGATCCTTCTAAAACTCCCAGAAATGGCAATCCAAAATTCCCGACCGTTCGCGACGACAGATCAAACCCAACTGACGCGATATCGAAATTTTCACCCTTTAAATACCTTTTTGAACCATTCCTTCAGTACCTACAGCACACTACTAGTACGCCCACACATACTACCAGTCATACACCCAGTCATACTGCTAGTTTCTTTCATATATCCTGTACGCCCACACAAACACCCAGTCATACACCTAGTAACTCCCTGCCATACTACGAGTCATATTCCCAAGTCATCCTGTCAATTCCCCGATAATCCCTATTCTTTTTGCGTGATGGAGTCACTCATGTCATACTCCGTGTATACACCGAAGCTTTTAATCGTCCATCCACAATCGTACCATGTTGCTTTCCGAACGTTACTAATCCTAAGTTTCGTATTTGAGTCACTCCAAATTAGTGCCGAGTAAACACCGAGTTAACACCGAGCTTACTCCGAACCTGCTCCGTTCTTGCTCCATTTATGTGTTTTAACCTTACTTGTTCTTATTCTTCCTCGTCTACGCCTTGTGCTTTTTCAGAACATTTTTCTACCGTGCCCAGATCAGTGTTCTTTTCAATTGCTCGCTTTAGGGCTTCTTCCTCGGTCGAAAATTTGTGCTCGTAGTCTGCCTGCTCGTCCATAACCTTTTCAATGAGTGGGTCGTCGAGGAACTGTTTGCAACGTTGGATGTGAGAAAAGAGAAGCCTGTTCAACTCTGCCCTAATTAGGGGTCTAAGTTCATTGTACGCCTCAACTTCAGCTGTAGCCTCGGTATTACCATCTGCAAGGTACTCCTGGGTTAAGCGTCCCATTCTTCGTTCGTATTTCTCCGATCTCGCTGATTTTTACATATTTTATGGCCCAAACGGTATATTTTAATGAGTTTTGAAAATTAAAGTTGTAAGTCGTACGGTTGTTGCGTATTTTCACCTCAAATTTGAGGTCTCATGTGTTAAACATAGGAAACTTAAAAAGTTTCACTTTTTTGGAGTAGTGTCAAAAAATCTCGAAACTGGACAACGCTAACCAGCCTTGTCTGGTATCATTAGAAAGGCCTGGATCTTTAAAATTTTTAAATTGGACACCAATCTAGACATGACTAACTTCGAGTACAGTGAACCAATAAAAGCTGAAATTGTATTTTTAAATTCCCAACATTACTCCTAGATTACTCGGTGTTTACTCAGTGTTTACTCGGTGTTTACTCCGTCTTTACTCGGTGTTAACTCGGTGTTTGCTCGGAGTGACTCTTACTGAAAATCATTTAAAGCGACAAAGTACAGGAAGCAAAATCAATAAAAGCGCGAACAACAAAGGCAACGAGACACCAAGTCTATAAAGCTTACATTGAAACTCAATCAGAACAAGATGTCTAGTTGTGATTACAATAAACCTTACCTGTGTGGCCAATGTGGTCAGATGTTCACCAGAGCATTTAACCTACAGCGTCATGTACAGAACGTTCACAGTGCCCAACCCAGACTACGAGGATTCTGAGTCAGATACAAGCCTGGAGTCCTCAAGGAGCAATGATTCTGGCAGTACAGTAAGACCGATTGGTGAGTTTTGGGACGAGCTTGTTCAGACAGGCGGAGGAGAAACACGAACGAAGAATGGGACGCTTAGCGCAGGAATTACCTTGCAGATGGTAATACCGGGGCTACAGCTGAAGTTGAGGCGTACAATGAACTTAGACCCCTAATTAGGGCAGAGTTGAACAGGCTTCTCTTTTCTCACATCCAACGTTGCAAACAGTTCCTCGACGACCCGCTC
>JASAND010009996.1:0-20699 GCA_030248195.1 Trissonchulus latispiculum
TAGAATAAGCCCAGCCGGATGAAGTTAAGCTTAGCACATTTAATGCAAAAAACAGATGAAAACCATTCTCTATGCACAGAGCGTTGCTAGAGCTGATGAGTAGGCAAAAATTAGATGTTTAAGATCTTACTAGGATTAAGTCAAGCGCCTCCGTTCTAACTGTATCGATAGTTCCTTCGTCATCTTCGTCCTCAACAAATTGCTCTGGGTTGCTAGTCCACTCAGCTCTCTAAAACACAAGAAACTGCTTTCCCAGCAAGTAGTGCAAATGACATTTATAATTACATGAACAGCAAAGGAACATGTCCCAAATATGACGACCAGGGGTTAGACATGGTCCGAAATAAACTAAAATAAAACTGAAATAAGGCAACACCAACTTGGAAAGCAATAATTCAGGTAACAGTTAACGACTTGAATCGGGCTCAGGGTTTGATAACATCGGCTCCAGGAGTCGATGTTATCAGCGCCCTTAAGGGGGGTCTATTTTTGGACCATTTTTTCTACTTTCTCCGACACATTTTATTGTCCAAACGGTATATTTTAACGAGTTTTTAAAATTTAAGTCGTAAGTCTTACAGTTGTCGATTCTAGATCCAAGATACCGCTGTTTAACATTTCAGCTTTATTTTAATGTAAAAATTGTCCAGATTCATCAATGTTTGTCGGGAGATTTTTTGGCGCACGCGAAAAAATCACAACTTTTTCACTGCCTATGTTTAACACATGAATCCTCAACTTTGAGGTGAAATAACTCCACAACCGTAAAACTTACGATTTTAATTTTAAAAACTCATTAAAATATACGGTTTGGTCAATAAAATATGTGAAAATCAGCGAGATCGGAGAAAGTCGAAAAAAATGGACCCCCCCTTAAGTCGCTAACCAAAGTTAAATTCATGCGTAAAATATAGCAAAATTAACCCGAGTTTAGGCGGTGATAACATCGGTCCCAGATGCTTCAGTGATAGTCCGAACTAACTCCGTGTATTCAACTGGTCAACTGCGAAGATAACGAAGATTGTGTCAGACTTCCACAAAAGCATTTGGTAATTTTAGAAGCATGCATCCGAGCGGTCTGGTTCATTCCACTAAATTTCCTCTATTTCGCATATTCCGTTGTGTGGACCTACCAAAGCCAAGACGTTTGCTGTGATGGTAAAATTCCGAAGAAGTTGCCTCGTGTAGCTTTTTCAGTCCGTAACATAACAGTATTTAAGAACAACAATTTCAATAAACTGTGAGCAATCTGAAACTGACAACGAAATAAGAGTGTTTGCAGAAGACAAAATTGTGCACAAACCTTTTCTTCAGTCATCTGCATAAACAGAATCAAATAATACAACAGTCGAGTCAAGGAAGGTAGGATAAACTTTTTGGCCATCTTGGAATTGGATGCAACAGTTTGGATGAAATCTAATGCAGCCATTATCAGACTATTGAGACTATATTGTTCGCCTAAGCAAGCAATAAAAGGTAAAGGTCAAGAGACACAGAGGTAATGCTGACGCCATAACATAAATCAGTTGTTTCTAGTTTTAAAATTTATATAATTTTTGCCAGAACACAAACACAAGCTTCATCCTCCATGGAAACAGTTTATATACACGTATTTCACTCATTTAGGGACCAAAACTGATACATTTTGAAATTATGCACCTTCACAGTCAATCACAAATTCCTCTGGATCAACATTGTTCTTTACAAATGCGTTGCAATACCTAAACAACAGACATGAAGTCAATCATATTTGGTTGGTACACCCAACAATCGACACTATATCCATCAAAGCTCGCATAAAACTGGTTCTTGCCATAAACATAGACTAATTTATCTTTTAGAATTCAATCAAACTACAATGTCATTGCCCAATGGTATTTTCCCACCGGGCAGGACTACATGTATCCTTCGTTTAGAATCTTTATAAAAACCGAATTCTACAAGGTGACATCACAGAAGAAAAACACTGAGCACCATTCTCACATGGGAAGATTGCATAATATAGCAATATCTAACAAATACTAACTATACATATAATGCAGCTTAAACAAAGCTCAGCGACGGACAATAAACGTAGAAAATAGTTTCGAGCTACATACATGTCACATGCTTGAGAGGTTACATCACAGATGAGAGGATATGCATGGCAGAGCCAGGTATCCATGCTTAGCTTAGGAAACTTAGAAGCTAGGCAGGCGTAGGCTTTGATGACCTCCATCTTTAATCCAATGTCAGCATTAGGTTCGGCAGAAGGCTGGCTCAGGGCAACAGAAAAGGCTTCTGTAAAACCTGGAAGCGTGGGAGTGATCAAATGTATCACAGATTTGTCCATGGAATACATGTATCCAATCATGTCCGTTAGAGTGGTGAAAATGGACACAATCTGAGTACGTGTGCGAATGGAGTAATTCTGGAACAAAAACATCCAAAATATAAATAAAAAATGCCAACATACAAAAACAAGATAAGTGTGGTTGAATTTCACAATCTTATTTTACATAGAAGTACATCTTACTGTTTACAAATAAAATATGGACTAATAGTTTGTGAGTGGATCCTCAACGACGCAATGCGTCTCAATCAAATTCTCAAGCTAAGCTAACGAAGCCACTGAATAAAATATACGTATAGTCTGTTTATTTATCTTTTGAGGACATTGATTTAGTATTTCAAAATTTGACAACGGACAGGCAACATGCAAATAAGTACATCCAGATTAACAGTAATTGTGTTGTTTACTTGCACAAATAGTCTGCGAATAAGATAGCAACAAACTTAGTATGTATATAACTAACCTGTGAATCAGCAAATATCTGAAGTAAAACCGGAAACAGCGGAGGAATTACCACCTTTATCTGGAGATCAGTTATTTCGCCGGAAAATTCTACAAACACAAACATAGAGCTTTTTTGCGAAACCTAGGAAAGAAGCTTTAACATCCTGTAGGTCCATCCTAAATTAGGATGAAAGGAGAGGGGCCCGAGGTGTGAAAATGTTCAGGTGAAAGAGTTACTAATGGTTTATGGCATAAGAAAGCTGCGCTATTTTTCTGGCATACACTAAATCCACAATAGTTTTTGAGAGATCTGCGGTAAAATAGACGAAGAGTACATAGGCCTAAGATATTCCAAGGACTCGACCTCACCAACCCCGACAAATAAATAAAAACTTTATGCTATACTCAAACCATCAATTATATACGTATATACATACACTCTGGTATAGTCAGGGTATTTTTTTAGTGATTTTTTTTCGGGGGAGGGGGGCATCCCGGGGGGGGAGGAATTTTCGGGGGGGGGGAGATTTTTTTTTGCAAAAATGAGCCAAAAAATGGTATTTTTTGGCGTATCTTGCATGGTGAAACGCAAAAAGTTCTCAAAAATGCCAGGATTTAAGCTAAAAATAGCTATTTTTTCGAAAAAATCTCCGGCGAAGCCTAATTTTTGGAAATTGGCCTATTTTTGGCAAAAATTTGGGCCTCCAAAAAATCCCGGGGGGGAGCAAAAATCCCGGGAGGAGGCGATTTCGGGGGGGAAGGCATTTTCGGGGCGAGGTCAATTTCGGCACCCCGCCCCCCCCCCGTAAAAAATACCCTGTATAGTCCATCCACCTTCAAATCATGAAAGAGTTGTAAGTAGTGATGTGCTCCGATTTTCGGTGCTCCGGAGCGGGCTTCTGCTCCGGAGCTCTGGGTACCCGGAGCAGCTATTTTCAAGCTTTGATGCCTGTCTGTTGTTCATAAGTTGGATAGTGATGAAACATAGAGAGTTTTCAAGATTTCTTGCTGTAGTCTCACGAACAGTGAGTAAGAACAATGAATTAGTGCTCGTATCATTTTTAATAATTTCTATATGTCAAGATTGCTGTTAATGATTCGTTTCTGGAGACAATTTCTCCAACTTGTCCAGATGATAAAAGTGAAAATTTAAATATAATTCTAAACTACGACCTCTAAGAATTGCTTCAATACTACCTACGTTTTTAATTAATCCATTAATCCATCAATTATTCCCTTTTCCGATAAAATCTCTTCTTCTGAGTAAACTTTCAATGTCTACAAATGTTTTCTTTGATTTCACCTCACCCATATTTTCTAATATTTTTCAGATATAATTTTTGCTTGTTCAAATTAGGTTTTTTCATATTACATACTTTTTAAAAAAGTTAAACAGTGAATAAAAGTAAATATGGTCCACATTTTGTTAAATTTGCAATAATTCATTATGGATTTAAAAATTTAATTTTTGACGAAATTCTCGTAACGAATTTTATGGAGTCCTAATCTATAAAATTTTAAACTTAGCAAATCTTGAAAAAGTGAGTCATTAGAACTAAACTAAACCTGTAGATTAGAATTAAAAGAAGAACTAAATTAGAAGTAAACTAACACTGGTTTTTATGTAAAAGCAACATGATGCGTAATGAAACAGCCACGAGTTCTGTGAAAGTTGTCAAAGTCTGAACTTCAGATCAAAAATACAGGCTAGCAAATAGAACAAATGCGTATAGCAAAGAAATAAGATTCTGAGCATAAAAATGTGAAGCGGTAGATTGTAAACAGTGAGTACACGTGCTTTTCATTGCAAAAACAATTTGCTTAGCTTAAAATGAAATTTTTACACTTTTAACCTCCACAAACAGTCGGAGCTCCGCGAAGCTCCGGTGCTCCGACTGCCCGCTCCGGCTGGAGCTCCGGAGAGGGTAATTGGTTCAGCGCACATCACTAGTTGTAAGTAAAAATTGTTAATGCTGAAAACTAACTGACCAACAAGAACATGCACAGCACCATGAACGAGGTCGGAATTTTTGGAAGACAGAGCTTCCAGCAAACGGTCGAATAAATCGGGCCATTCCTGAGGCCAATCCTGACGCGCTATGGCACCAACAGCAGTCGCCACGCCTACGCGAATACGACTGACTGGCTCCTGCAAGCACTGCAATAAAGAGCTCCGAATCTGAGGCTTTACCTTAAAACAAATCCAAAATATTAACAAACATACGTAGTGTGCTATGGCATAGAAATGATCTTTGAGAAGGCCTACGAATAATTATGCTGAGTTATTTTACTAGAGCGTCCCTTATCTGCTAAACTAAAACTTAGCTACAAAGGTATAAAACTTATCCCCTCCCCAAAATTAATAAGTCATATAAATTCCAACCTGCGATGGAGTTTCTGGAAATTCAAACTTGTCGTTTTGATGAGTCCAGTGCTTCTGAATGTACTGCTTCAGTAAAACGGTCGCCATCTGTCGAATATGAGCCGATTCTGTTTGTGACGAAATAACAGCAATCAAATTGCCACAAAATTCTAAACAGAACAAAAGAAACTAAGGTATATGACCTTCCCCTTCTCTTTCTATGTAAGTGAGCCGAAATAAGCAAAACCAACAATAAAGTTGGTTGTGTCAACCGATGAATAGAAAACAAGCAAACAAACCATATATATTATATATACAGTATATACATACAGTACGGCTTAGCAAAATCGTTCCACATCATGACTTCGCGAAGTTTCGCGAACTGAAGTTGAACAAAAGTTGGGGGGGGGGGGGGTAGCCGAAATTAGGGTGGGTGGGGTCAGCCGGTTTTGGGTGGGGTGGGGTTCGGAAAAATCGAATTTGGGTGAGGGGTCAGGGGGTAAAAAATGTTTTCAAAATTTTAAGAAAAATTTTGCGATTTTGTTAAAAAGACGCTATTTATAACCAAAACTTATCAATATTAGAACCAATTTGGTCGTTTTTTCGAAAAAAATGGAATTTGGCGAAAAATTTCAAATTTTTCCTTATTTTGAGCCTAAATTTCGAAAATTTGGAGGGTGGATCTGTCAAATTTTGGTGGGTGGGGTTTGGCCATTTGGGGTGGGGATCTGCCTCCAAAATTTTGAGAGTGGAGTCCTGGGCATTTTTTACTGGGTATCAAACTGGCCTAAGTATCAAAAACTGAAAAAATTAAGTTTATGCTAAAAATTGCTGGTCTCGGTCTCGGTCTCGCCCAAAAGCCGAGACTTGGCCAGTCTCGGTCTCGGTCTCGGTACCCTGGTCTCGGTCTCGTTCTCGGTCTCGGTGAAATCTCGGTCTCGCCCAACCCTGCCCCACTCACTATAAGGTGCCCAGAAAATGCCAAGTTTTAAGGCTTTTTGGTCAAAATTTTCAAAAATTTTCCGGCTTCGTCGGAATCTTCTGCTCAAAAATCGTCTATTTTGGTGCTCAAACTCAATTTTTGAGCACTGTTAAGCATAGTTATAGCAGTATTATATGTAGAAAACAGGCTATTTTACTGCATTTTTAGCGATTTTAGGCCACCTTAGATCCCCCACTTTTGGGTTCCCCCCACTCTCCCCATCCGCACTTTTTTCGCCTAGAAAAAGCCCAGAGGTCGGGACTTTTCCTTCCCTCCCCCCACCACCCCAGGTACACCTATATATGCCTGGGGTGGGAGGAATCCCCAAGGGTGAAAATCAAATCTAGGCGTCATGGGTATACATATCAGAGCCTATGTTTAACACATGGCTGAGACTTAGGCCGTTTAACCCGTAAAGATCAAAAAGAAGGTCGCCAAGGCTAACCAAATTTTTAGGTACCAATCGACTCGTCTTGTCGTCATGAGTCAGCAAATACCAACTTTATTGCACAAAAATTCGTCTTGGATTCCCCCTTCCAGGTCCTTATACACAGGGTATTTTTAGGGATTTTTTTTCGGGGGGGGGGGGCGGGAAGATTTTTTCGCAAAAATGAGCCAAAAAATGGTATTTTTTGGCGTATTTTGCATGGTGAAACGCAAAAAGTTCCCAAAAATGCCAGGATTTAGGCTAAAAATAGCTATTTTTACGAAAAAATCTCCGGCGAAGCCGGAAAATGTTTGAAAATTGGCCTATTTTTGGCAAAAGTTTGGGCCTCCAAAAAATCCCGGGGGGGGGAAGCAGAAATCCAGGGAGGGGGCGATTTCGGGGGGGGGGGCATTTTCGGGGGGGAAGGTCAATTTCGGGGGGGCCGCCCCCGCCTTGTAAAAAATACCCTGTATACAATATGTTATATGCTGCCATTGAGCAAAGGGATATATATAAACTAACGTTCTTCAGATTCCAACTGTTTCAGACGTTGCTCAGCCAAAGTTCTTTCCGTGGCAACTGGAGAAAAGGAGTGTTGTATCGCAGATTCCAAACTTTCATTCACAGCCGAGGCCATATTATCTAAACAGCAATATAAATTTTATCCTGCCTCGTTTTTATAATTGTGCCATACTAGATCCCCCCGATACCAGATACTAGATAACAGCGAATGGGAAATGTCCAAAGTGGGGCTGTGGTCGAGTGTATACGTGTGCTTGGGGGGGGGGGGTTTGTGGGGTCCCTCACCCCTCCCAGAATCCGTATTTTTCCGGTAAAAAACCGGAAAATCCGGTTTTTCGGCGGCCTTCGGCCGCCCTTCACCCCCCCCCCCCAGCACATGTCTGGTCGAGTGTGTGGAGAACCCGGAATGTAGGGCTCTTACCCATCGGTTTGGAGGTCCATACTTGGTTGGGGATCTCAAAAAGTGAAAAATTATACCCCAAACTGTATATACAGTGGCGGCGCCAGGGGGGGGGTCCTCGGGGCCCCCTTTTCGATTTGAATCCCTCCCTTTGGGGTGTCGGGCACCCCCTAGAAAAATTTTTCAGCTGTTTATATGCAAACCGATGGGTTGCAATGCTTTTTAAAGAAATTTTTTAAAAAATTGGCAAATTTTTCCTAAAAATCGAAAAATGTTTTGGAAAATGAAGGTAAAATTTGCTACAATCTGGCAAAAATTGTGGATATCTTGAAAAAAGGTCGCCGGATGTTTGGGTCGGGCCGTCCTCTTCAAAAAATCCTGGCGCCGCTAATGTGTATATACCCAAAATTTTTCAGCAAAAGAGGCCAAGAGGGTCCCTTTACGATTTACAATCTATTTAGATTTAGGGAGCGTGGTCCCACCTTCTCGTGGGAAGCTCACAGAGTGGAACGCTTTAGCCTGGTACTTATGGTAGGGGGGTACGGGTACAGACAGAAGTTTTGGGGGTCGTTTTCCCCCACACGCAAATGGCGCACATAAAAAATTCTTTCGCCTGGGTTTTCTATATTCGGGGCGGCGGGGGCGCCACCCCCCACTTTTTGGGTTCCCCCCATTCCCCCATTCAACACCTTCTCTCCCAACGTTTTTGGGCTGCTCCCCCCCACTCACTATATATACGGTGCCCGCCCAGAAAATGCTTTTGGCTTTTGGAAAAATTTTTGGTCAAAATCATCAAAATTTATCCGGCTTCGCATTTCTTGGTCAAAAATCGGGTATTTTTGGTTCTAAGAAATTTAAAATTTAAAATATTTTAAAAAACTTATAGCCATGAGGGGTAAAACCCACCCACCTTTTGGGAGGAAAAACCCACAAGCCTCCTGGACCAAGGGTTGGAGCTATGGGCTCCAAAGCATCGCAGCAGAAAGCGCGACTCTTTCTTACCTACGTGTGCGAAGATCAAGTCATTTGGTTCACTCCTGCTCATTTTATGACATTTGAAAATGACACCTACTTTTTGGTCCAACCATGCCAAAATTTTGCAAAAGTTTGGACCGATGTAACTTTTCACTGTGTTGGGCTGGGCTAGAAAAGTTTTGCAAATATCTGCAATGATGGCAAGTCTTCCTCTTTGCACACAGCAAAAATTAGATCGATCCGATGCACCGTTAGTCTGACACATTGCCAAATGTGGCGGGGAAAAACCCACTTTGGGGGGAAAACCCATCCAATTTTTTTTGAAAAAATTTTTAACAACCAAACAGGGAAATAATTCGACACTATATCACGGTACTATCGAGGACGCTACATCATCCTATGGTGTCAGATATGGATAATTTTGCTTCCCTGCTAGGTGCTAACTAGGGGCCAAAAACCCTGAAAGTGCCATTTCGGTACTGGAGGACCCAGGACAGGTCCAATGGTGGATTTTAACAGCCAATTGAACGTTAAAAAACCATTCTCTACACCACTAGCGTAGCCAGAAAAAAATTTCGGGGGGGGAATGCAAAATTTCTCCGGGGGGTCTGGGGGGCGGAGCCCCCCAGAAGCCGAGAAATTTTTCTATTTCGTGACCTTCGTGGAATTTTTACAGAGCATTCGTTGAAATTACAATAATATTTAAGGCACAATGCTTGTTTATGCACCCAAATGATGCAGAAGGTGGTCAAAGTACACCAATAAGGGCAATTAGTACTCATTTTTAGTGCGAAACACGTATTACAATGGTATAATACACATAGTTCGCGCCGAAGGCGCGAAAATTTTTTGAAAAATAGGCGTTTACATACGTGCAGGAAAAAATTTCTGGGGGGCAACACCATTTCGGGGGGGGGGAATTCCCCCCATCCCCCCCCTGGCTACGCGCCTGCTCTACACGATAGAATAATAAGTTTTATCAAATTACATAGTTTTTAGCAATTTTCAAAAATTGCCCTATGTTTATGTGTTCAACTTTATGAAACCTGTCCGTTTGATGCTGCATTTTCAATGGCACATGAAATCTTAATAAAAGGTCCTCCCCTCCCCCCAAATGGAAAATTGCCGACCCCACCCTCGAAATTTTGGAGGCAGACCCCACCACCAAATGGCCAAATCCCAGACCCTACCCACCCAAATTTGCCAGACCCCCCACCCCACTCTCAAAATTTTAATAATTTTGCCTCAAAATTAGTAAAAACTTCGAAATTTTTTGCCAAAAATCTAAGTTTTTTGACTAAATGAGCAAAAAAACGAAGAAATATTGTTGATTTTTAGTTGAAATTAACGTTTTTTAGCGAATTCGCAAATTTCTCCTAAATTTTTGACCGAAAAAATTTCCCCAGCATTTTCTCAAGGTTCACCTATGCTCCCAAGGTTGGGAGTCTCGGTCGGCAGCATAGGGGTGGCTGGGCAAAAAATCTGGGGGTGGGGGTTCGGGCCATAGTTTCCCTGGAAATTTTGGTTGGGGGGGGGGGGGTAACCTTCGGAAATTTGGTGGTCGACCCCCAAAATGTGATGGGGACTACCCCCCCTGAATCCCCCCCCCCAAAATTCGGACCTCAGAAAATTCAAAAATGGCCAAAAAATGCAAAATTTTCTGTAATTTGGCCCTTTTTTCATCAAAATAAGGCTTGTTCTTAACGTTTTAGGCGTTTTTGCACGGTTTTAAAGCGATTTTAGGCCAAAATTTTAGAAAAATTTTTCAAAAAACTACCATTTTTCGACCAAATTTAGCTAACTTTTTGGTTCCAAAAATCGTTGGGGGGTGTTCGGGGTGGGGGGGGTAGCCAAAAGTGGGGGGAGGGAAAGTCCAAAAATTTGGGAGGGGGTAAATTTGGTCGAAAATTTTCACAGGAAGAACTTTGTTGGGTAAAATCGTTGTAAATTGCTGCGCAAGGTACAACGATTTTACCATGAATTTACCACGAATTTTTAATGAAATTTTAATAATCTTTAATGGATTTACAATGATTATATCCGATTTTGCCATGAGATTTTAATGAATTTACAATGGTTTTACTTCGGTTTTTATAGGTGTTTTCAATAATTTTACCACGTTGTAAAATTGTTGTAAATCTGTTGTAATATCATTGTAAATGCAATTGGACCAATTTACAATGTTTTTACAACTTTTACAACGAAGTTACAACGTCCTTATAATGATTTTACTATATGGTA
Organism: Trissonchulus latispiculum; assembly: GCA_030248195.1. Taxonomy (NCBI): domain Eukaryota; kingdom Metazoa; phylum Nematoda; class Enoplea; order Enoplida; family Ironidae; genus Trissonchulus; species Trissonchulus latispiculum. The sequence continues at coordinate 10,686 of JASAND010009996.1, forward strand.
AATTTATTGTAAAATCGTGGTAAATGTTTACAACGTTTCTACAATGATTTTACAACGAATTTAGAACGTGGTAAATCTGTTATAAAATTGTTAAAACTTATTTTGGAGCATTGTAAAAACGTTGTAAACATTTACAACGATTTTACAACAAGTGTACCACATGGTAAAATCGTTAAATAAACGTTGTAACTTCGTTGTAAAAGTTGTGAAAACATTGTAAATTGTCCAATTGCATTTACAATGATTTTACAACAGATTTACAAAAATTTTACAGCGTGGTAAAAATATTGTAAATACGTATAAAAACCGAAATAAAACCATTGTAAAGCCATTAAAATCTCATGGAAAAATCGGATATAATCATTGTAAATCCATTAAAAAATATTAAAATTTCATTAAAAATTCGTGGTAAATTCATAGTAAAATCGTTGTACCTTGCGCAGCAATTTACAACGATTTTACCCAAAAAGTTCTTCCTGTGTTTGGGGGGGATACCCCCCCAACCCCCCCCCCTAAGGAAACTATGGTTCGGGCATAGGTGTGCTAGGGGGGTGGGGGTGGGGACCCCTCCCCCCAAATGGAGGGGTCGCCAACCGCAACCCCCCCCCTAAAAATTTTTTCCTACCCCTAACCATAGGTGTACCACCTGTTTGGGTTGGGGGGGGGGAGTAAAAAGTCCAAATCTGGCTTGGGGGGTCCAAAAAATCGGAAATTTTCAAAAAAAACTGTACCCAAACTGTACCCAAATTTTTGACATCTTCTATTTTCGACATAAATCCACTCAAAAACTATAGCCATGGGGGAAAAAACCCACATTTTCGGATTTTGGCTGGAACTTTTTTATTATAAGGGCTATCTGAGAACTTTATATACCATCGTACTTGGCGTACTTAGAACTTTCTTTTAAGCCTATTTGCACTTCTGTAGGTTGTACCGTTAGAGCGGTATAATGCAAAAAGTAGCGGGGGGAAAAAACCCAATGGGGGGAAAAACCCAAATGGGGGGAAAATAAACCCACCCCTCACAGGTCTTAAAAATTGTTCTATCGCAATTCTGACACTTGCCGTGTAAAATTCAACCCTTTTTTAGTTAGTATGAACAGTGGCGGATCCAGGGGGAGGGCCCCAGGGCCCCGGGCACCCCCCTTTGCGATTTGGGCCCCTCCCTTTGACCTTGAGGGCCCCCATCCAAAGTTTGTCTTTACTGCAAGCTTTCCCAGGTTTTACACAATATCCAGTAACTGGGATTATGAAGTTGGCGATACAAGTAGTGATGATAAATATGTCGTTCTTTTCGTCAACTTTTCGCGCCTTCCATCGTAGATTGTGAGATTTCAATGCATTGGCAATATTGTATAAATTTAGATAGAATGTTGCCTAGGGAAACCATGGGAAAACTTAACCTCTCAACTTTAAACGCTCATAACTTGCTAACGACGTAACGTATTGCGTTAAGATTAGTATATTCTGAATCAGAAAAGTCTCCTCTATCTTTCAAGTGCTTTTCGCGCGGCGATGGGGCCGTCACGCGCGGCCATCCGCGCACGCCTTCGGCGTGGTTCTCGTTTGGCACATTTGACAAAATTCATTTCGCCAAAACAGTTTTAAACTGCGCAAACTGAAGAATTTGATCAGTGTTACATATTGCCAAAGCCTAGGCAAACTGAATTGGTTTCATTGATCTCAACAGTCTTAGAACGTTGAATTGGTTTCAATCAGGCATCACAACTTATAGAACTATCTCTGCACACTTTCGAAAAACGTTTAAGATCTCAGGGTTAGTATATATTCATAATTCTGGTGTTATCTTGGACTCTTTTGAGCTGGGGCCCCTCCCTTTACAAAATCCTGGATCCGCCACTGAGTATGAACCAAAAAACCCGATCTAAGTAGCTTTTTTTGAGATCTCAGGTGCCGTTGAAAATGCTGCATCAACTGGCCAGGTTTCATAAAGTTTAACACATAAACATAGGGCAATTTTTGAAAAATGCTAAAAATGATGTAATTTGATAAAACTTATTATTCTATCGTGTAGAGAATGGTTTTTTACGTAGAATTGGCTGTTAAAATCCACAATTGTACCTGTATTTGGGTCCTCCAGCTGCGAAATGGCACTTTTAAGGTTTTTAGCCCCTAGCTAGCCAGGTAAGCAAAATTGTCCGAATCTGACCGCATAGGATGACGCAGCGTGCTCGATAGTACCGTGCTATAGTCTCTAATTGTTTCCGTGTTGAGTTGTTAAAAAATTTTTCAAAAAAAATTGGGTGGGTTTTTTCCCCCAAAGTGGGTTTTTTTCCCCGCCAGGTTTGGCAATGTGCCAGACCAACGGTACAGCGGATCGGTCTAATTTTGGCTGTGTGCAAAGAGGAAGAGTTGCCATCATTGCAGATATTTGCAAAACTTTTCTAACCCAACCCAGTCAAAAGTTACATCGGTCCAAACTTTTGGTAAATTTTTGGATGGTTGAACCAAAAAGTAGTTGTCATTTTCAAAATGTCATAAAATGAGCAGGAGTGAACCAAATGACTTGATCTTTGCATACATAGGTTAGAAAGAGTCGCGCTTCCTGCTGCTATGTTTTGGAGCTCATATCTCCAACCCATGACCCAGGAGGCGGGTGGGTTTTTCCCCCCCAAAAAGGGAGTGGGTTTTTTTCACCCCATGGCTATACTCGTATTGCGTTTTACAGCCTATTTTTTAGCGTTTTTAACTATTTCCAACCAATTTTTTCAGAAAATTTTTGAAAAATTGCAAAAAGTTTTGCAAAAAATTAGCATTTTTTCTCTTGTTCGGACCCCATTTTAGGGGGGGAGGGGGAGGGGGGTCTGCTGAGCTCGGCGTGGGGGGGGGAGTAGTCGAGGTCGGGGATGGTCGGGGTGGGGGGTCTGACCTTCTCGTGGGGGGGGGGTCTCACAGGAGGCAAACTGTAGCCTAGTTCACCTATGCCCCTAACCCCTCCCCCCAAATCGATTTTTTCAGACCCCCCCCTAAAAATTTTTAAAGCCCTACCTGAATTTTTAAAAAATTTTGGAAAATTTTTAGCTAAAAATTCGAAATTTTTCTTAAGGTGGTGATTCCTTTTGGAGACATCAACTTTGAACCACTATTATTCATTCATTATTTGGAGTTAAGAAGTCATCTTTATATCAAAATGTAGATTAACATTTTCTCTTTTTAATGAGTACAATGAATCTAAGTTTGGCTTTCCAAAATGTTTTTCCTGTATTTTAGAAGAAGTATAATTTTTCAGATTTTTTGCAGGCTGAAGTAAATTTTTTCGCAGGACATCGGTTAGAGCAATCGATAACTCTATCAAATAGCTGGGGACCCTTTTTTAGTTATTGTTATATCGCTCTTCATTATGGAGAAATAAACTAAAATGTCTGCGCAACCTGGATTTTGCCTACTTTTCACTTCTTTGGCAAGCTACTACTTCAGTTAGAAAGCAGCAATCGGGGCAACTAAAAAAGGGTCCCGGGGTATGTTTGTGTAGAACACATCTGCAAAGTGGCAACTCTCTAGCTTGCATACTAAATTCTGCACAATCGCTGGAAAAAATTTGGTCGTGTTTTTGCAAAAACTACATTTTTTGTGATAGCAGCCTAAGGGATAGCAATTGTACGATGGTCATGCCTCCGATAATTGGCCTCTGTGAGACCTTTAAATCGACACCCTTAGTTAAATTTTACGGCTTTCGTAGCTCAAGAAGTAGTGGATTATTTGATTTCTGCAGAAAGGACAAGTTTTTGACGCCAAAATAAGAAAATTGGCTATATCTCACGATAGGGAAAAGCTAGAAAGTTGCTTTCAAAAGCAAAATTGTAGAGTTTAACGAGTTCTTTCGAACGGATATAGTGATAGCCATGCAGCTGCTGCCAAACGTTCAGAAATTGGCAAAAACCGCCCTGAACGCAAATGTTGAATTTTTGAAGCGCGATTGCGCAGAGGGTGTTAGAACGCTAAAACAACTTATTTTGGAAAGTTTCGTTGAATTTCATCCTGGTTTACGCCGTCAATCAACAATATGTGCCCAAAAGGGCTAATCAGTATTCATCATGGAATGTAGCGCAGCTGATAATTGCATCCATACTATCTCCTTAATTGGTGAGAAGGACCATCAACTGAAGTGTGCCTTTTGCCTCCGATCCTGGCATGCTAAATGTGCCGGCCTTCCAGATGCTTCCTATAAGAAGTGCGATGTCAATGCTCTTGCTTTGTTGGCCCGCACCTTTTTCTGTGACGATTGTAAGACCAGAATCGCTGCATTGCTGAGTAATTCTGCTGACACGTCGCCGTCCAATCCTGTATTCTCTGATTTGTTGGGGGACTCTGCTGTTGGGTCTGTGATTTTGCAGTTGCAGCAGACGTGCCAGGACCTTGCAAAGCGAATTGAGCAATTGGAGAAGCAGCCATGTGGTCCAAATTTGGATCAGGTTAAGGTGGAAGTGGCCGAACTGATGGAACGGGAATCGAAAAAGGGCAGGATTGTTCTTTTTCAGCTGCCGGAGCCAACGGGAGAGAATGGTGCAAACTTGTCTTTGGCGGAGGCAAGACAGAAGGACAAGGACGAGGTCAGTGAACTGTGCGATAAAATGGGAATTCCTGAAAACGACATTGAGTATATTTTCCGTGATGGCTCGAAACGAACAGATGGAAAACCGCGCATTTTGAAGGTAAAGCTGAGTAATCCGGAGTCTACCTCTATATTTAAGCAACAGTGCATGGAACAACGTCGAGCGAAAAATTCCTGGTCGAAGATTTGGTGCCGGGATGATCTGACGAAGAGACAGCGTGACGCAGATATTGCTTTACGTGATAAATTGACGGAACTACGGAAGGAAATCCCCGACGCCGTAATTCGATCTGGAAGATTCTACGATAAGAAGACGAAGCGCCTTGTTCCCGATAATCTTTTACCGAAATAGGAACTCGCGCCCCACCCACATGCAAATGCAAGTGTTGAGAATGTTATTAGTTGTTGGCTCTTTAATGCAACCTCCCTGAGGAACAAAATTGATGAGCTTAAGTGTTTATTGAATTTATCACCAAAAAAGCCAAAGCTAATTTTTGTAACTGAAACCTGGTTAAACGATGAACATTATGATAGCGAAGTTAATATAACCGATTACGCTCTTTATAGACATGATCGGAGGGACAGACAAGGAGGAGGAGTTGCGGTATATGTGGATTGTGAATTACCCAGTAAATTGTGTTCAGATTTAAATGATGTTGATTGCGAGATTGTGTGGGTTGATGTAAATATCTTGAATGTTGTATATCGTTTTGGTACTGTGTACAATGTACCTAATAGCAGTGTTGACGGTGTGAATCTAGTTGTACGAAATATTGCTTTAGCTTGTAGCACTTGTGCTAACTGTTTCGTAATGGGTGACCTAAATTTTCCTAAAATCGATTGGAACATCCCAATAAGTAGGGGACCTGAAAGTGAAAAGGTTTTCCTAGATTTTATGGTGGAGCAAGGCTTTAACCAATTTGTTTATGTTCCTACTTATATTGATCCTCCATATAATACGCTTGATCTTGTATTTGGGCCGACTCCGTTTTCTGTTAGTAATGTTGACACCTTGCCCCCTATTGGAAATACACATCATAACACAGTTACTTTCGAAATTCCCGTTAAGAAGTTTGCAAAAGAACCCACTCCATCGACTAGAGAATTCAGTCGGGCCAAATTTAATGACATTGCTGTTTTCCTTGATGCCATTGATTGGAATTTTGTCTTTAGTAATTGTGTAGATGTGGAAGATTACTGGAGAGAATATATGAATGTATTAACCGAAGCTGTAGTTAATTTTGTGCCGCTAAAAAATGCTAAGGCGTCACGCCATCCTTATCCAATCACAGCTGCTACGGTAACTTCAATACACAGGAAACGTCGAGCATGGCGTAAATTTAAAGCTAATCCAACGGTTGCAAACAGACGTTCATTTGTTACGGCTCGAAATTCTCTCAGGTTTAGACTTTTTCAGGATCAAATAAATTATGAACACCGATTGTCTGCTACACAAAACATTAAAGCTTTTTATGGCTATATAAACAGAAAACTTAATAACAGAGAATCTGTTCCAACTCTTGTGAATTCTGATGGTGTACCCGCTAGCAGTTCATTGGATAAAGCAGCGTTATTGAGTGAACAGTTTTCCTCAGTTTTTGTAACAGACAATGGCAGAATACCTGGTGTTCCTGTAGTGAATCGTGTTGATGTATCGACATTCAGTTTTACGGTTGTTGATGTGTATAATGTACTAAAGTCTAGACCGAACAAGTTCAGTTGTGGTCCAGACGGCATCCCACCTGTATTTCATAAACGACTAGCTGCTCAGCTCGCCTATCCGTTATTTTGCATCTTTCAACAGTCTGTTAACCAGTCAAAACTTCCGAAAATTTGGAAAACCGCAAATATTTGTCCAGTATATAAGCGAAAAGGGAAAACTAGTGATCCTGCATCTTATCGTCCTGTTAGCCTCACAGTGGATGCTTGTAAATGTCTTGAACAAATAATAAAAAATTTCTTAACTATCACTCTAGAGCGGAATAATAGCTTTTCAAGGAACCAACATGGATTTATGAAACGAAAGTCTACCCTTTCACAGCAGTTGGAATGTTGTGCAGATTATATGGATGCTATTGAAGATGGAAAGTGTACACATGTTGTTTTTTTGGACTTGTCTAGAGCATTTGATACTGTGTCCCATTCTAAATTATCGAAAAAACTGGAAACGTTTGGTATTACTGGTGAAATCGGAAAGTGGATAAATGATTTTTTAAACGGAAGAACACAACGGGTTTTAGTAAATGGTGTATATTCTGAGGAATCTTTGGTGAAAAGTGGTGTACCCCAGGGATCAGTACTTGGTCCACTATTGTTTCTGTTGTACATAAACGACGTCGATAAAGTTGTAAAATTCTCTAAAATTAAACTATTTGCAGACGATATTAAGCTGTATAAGACAGTTAAAAATTGGTACGATCCTTGGCTTTTACAATTTGATCTTGAAAGCTTAAGTAAGTGGTTTGATATGTGGCAGCTAACTCTTAGTGTTCCTAAATGTCTCGAGTTTCGTATTGGTAAATGTGCCTGTTTGTTGACGTGCTCTATTAATGATGCAGTGTTAGCTCAAGTTACTAGTGTTAGTGACTTAGGTGTGGGGTATAGTAGTAATTTGGAATTTTCTGATTACTGTAGTAAGTTGAAAAAGAAGTCCTTACAGAGATTGAATTTGTTTAAGCGTAGTTTCGTTAACAAAGATAGGGATTTTCAGATAAAAATGTATAAAACGTATATTCGACCCATACTTGAGTATTGTACACCTGTTTGGTCACCTCGCTTTCTAAAGGACATTGACACGATAGAATCAGTTCAGAGGAGATTTACTAAATATGTTAGAGGCATGTATGAATTGCCTTACCATGAGCGTTTAAAAAGATGTGATCTTGAATCATTGGAACTTAGGAGATTGTATGCTGATTTAATACTGGTATATAAAATTGTTAACAATGAAATGTGTATTGACTTTGACCGTTTCTTTGAGTATTCTCAATATGCTGGTACTAGAGGGCATGATCGGAAGCTTTACCCTAAACGCTGTCGTAAACTTAAAACTATGTCTTTCTTTTCAAACCGAGTTGTAAATGTTTGGAATTCCTTGCCTGGTGATGTTGTTAATTCACCTAGTGTCAACCAGTTCAAAAATTCATTAGCAACCTGCAATGTTGTTACATCATTTCTTCAAGGGCGCGCCTTACGAGAGACTTAGTCTTGTGCGTGCTCTATCCTTATTGTTGCTAAAATTAAGCAAACTCGCACTCTTTCTCTCTTTTATTTGGGGGGGGGGACCCACCTCATTTCTTATATATGGCATGGCGGATTTTATACTGTTTAGAATCTACTGTAGATCGTGTAGTACGCTTACGAGCTGGAAGGGCTTTCTTGCTGGTAGCGTATATATATAGTTCCTCTTGAAGTCGGCCCTATGACTTGTCATTGTATAAAACGATTTTTTTTCATAAATAAAGGCGGGGAAAGCGCCAGAAAAGATAATGAATGAATGGCTTGCATACATGCATAGCGTTGACTATACATATATGCTTTCAGGCATGCCACGTTCCTCCATTAAAAGAGAAGCCCCTGCAGCAAAGCTCTATTTGTCATCCCTAATCATCAGGATGAACGGATGGCAAATAGATTATATACGGTTCTCTTACGCATCTCATTTATAAATACTGTACTCATGATATATATATATATATATATATACATATATATGTACTTTTTGTTTTATAATTACTTGGTTTTGCTGCAGCTCTTTTATGGTGGGTAAGCACATATGGGTAGGTAGACAGGGCGTGGTATGCCGACGCCAAAGGGGAGCTGAGACGAGGACATGCTGTGCATGTCAAGGCAAATCACTTTGAAATTTCGGCATATATACACATATATGTACGTGATATGAAGTTCTTAAAAATGCGTCAGCATCTTTATTATTAATTTTATCTTTCGGATATATGAACGATGAATTCCAGTATATACATAAAATGGCTTTTTGACTTATATATGTGCGTATATATATATACATATATATATATATATATTTATATGATTCTGTATGTGAAAACCCCGTGTTATATATCTTATATACAAACTTTTCTTATATAATTTTTCTTCGTAACAGTTTTTCTTTTCTTTTTTTACATTTTTTAAAAAGGTTAATAGGTGAAATTCTCCTTTAGCAAATTTAATTTCTCCTCTAAACTTACCTTTTGTTCTTATGAGTTGTCTCAGTAGGTATCTGTGCTTCCATTGGGGCCGCCAGCTAGTTGTATACGTATATATACCATTTAATTTTATATGATGAATGTTATTATGTTGAGTTTATAACTAGGGACATTAGAATGGAAGCACGGATGCTAGAGGTGGGCCCCTCAACGCCATACAGAAGGATATAAACATTTTTTTATATCAATGAAGGCGTGTGAGGGGGGCGGTTTCACCCTGCCATTCATTCATTCAAAAAGGAATCACATAAAATAGGAAAAAGAGAGAGAAAAAAAAGAGAAATTGGAAAAGCCCCCCCGAGCAAAAATCTGAAAATCTGGGGGTCGCCAAAATGTGTCATTTTGGTGGAGGGGGGGACGACGGGCCCCCCCCCCCCCCCCTCAACACACCTATGGTCGGCAGTTATGTAGATGGGGGGGACAAAAATTTTGCCTTGGTCCCAATTATGATTCGAAAAAATTTTTTGTCTCCGATTTGGCTGAGAACCTGCCCCTAGGGTAAATCGAGGACGCTGACTTCAAAAATCGAATCGAGAGATCGATCCGGTGGATCGATCGATCAGTAGAATCGATCGATCAAAATCGATTAAAATAATTTTGTCCCCGATTTTCCTTTGCGGACACAACTCTCACCTCGCCAATTCAAACTACAAACTGTCTCGTAATTGTGCTGTCTTAATTTCACCAGACAGAAAGATTAGATCTAATGCGGAAAGTAATTTAAGGTGATGGTTCGGGTATTTGCAGCAAATTTTGAAAGACTGTAATTTGCTCATTTTTTGGAGTTCAACGATAAATTTTTTATCATTTCCAAGCTTAGAATGTGCTTGTTACAACTAGATACAATATAGCTGTCTCATTTTAACTCTTCGGCTTGAACAACATGAAATTTGAACAACAACTTGCAATAACATGAAAACAATTTTTGAACATGGATTTCTCGAAGTGTGGGAAAGCTAACGAAAAGCTACCAGTTCAGGCTTCAAAAGAAACGTCTTCCTGAGGGCTATTTTTTCTGAAACTGTTTAACGAATAAAGAAACTCAGAATTTTGAAAAAAACGCAAATTTTTTCCGATTTTAGTCAAAATTTTCAAGTTTGGACGCTTATTTCACGCAAGACAAAACGCAAAACCATGAAAAATAGCCCTCGGCAATTGTCTCAAAAATACGTGCGTAAAGCCGTTTTTTAATTGATTGTATGAGTTAAGAGAAATCCGT